>BQNB010088280.1:0-27699 GCA_026074375.1 Tanacetum coccineum | reverse complement strand
CTGAGCTTCACCTCACACAAGAAACACAAAGAGAAGAAGAGAGGACTTCTATAAAAGCAAGAAAACACAATGCCGGCCACATACTAGTTTTTCTTAGCTTTTCTTATTTAATTTTTAATTAACTTGTAATTTAAGTTTCCAGCTTGCTTTTTAAGTGTAATGTACTATTTTAAAAGTTTAATTCAAGTTTTGAAGTTGATGTTGAGTTTCTTGTGATTTTCAATATTAATTCGTCTTTTAAATTCTTTGTTAATCCTAAAACAAATTGAGTTTGCTTGTTTCTTTATTACCCTGCTATCACTAACATCAATCTATCTTAATTATTTTAAGTGAAATCAAGTAAAAAAAAAGCTTTTGACTTATTTAAGGGGGTGTTTGGCAAAACCCGAAAATGGGTCAAATTTGTGTGTGTCATGGGTTACAAACACTCAGCCACCAAGGGCTGAGTGTGTGTGCTTAATTAGGCTAAAGAGATCATAACCTTTAGTAAAAAATTTAGATTTTAGTGAATATTCACTTTCTGGCAAGATTTTTACAAGGAAAATAAGCTCAAAAGCTTAAGCTGCTTAGACAGCTTAAGCAGCTCATTTTTGAGCTTATTGTAGTCACAAAAGACCACTTTAAAAGCCATGTTTTCTGTCCCTTTCACTTTGACAAAATAAGTCAAAATTTTGGCTTTGCACTTTTCTTGAAAAACCCCAACTTGTAGCCCCAAAATCAGCAGCTATTTATTGTTTTTAAAAGCTAAGTTTTTGAGCATAAGCTCATTTCCCATCTCTCTAAATCTGTTTGAGGTTGGTTTCAAAGATTAAGCCATTTTGAGCTTATTTGGCTTAAGCCAAAAAGCCCCTTATTTCTGTTGGCAGTTTACCCTGGTGCTGAGGTCAGATTTCAAGACTGATTTTCTAGCTTATTTAATATTAGAGTTAGGTGTCTTTTAGCTTCTAGGTGTAGCTTATAGGTAGGGCTTTAGGATTCTATGGCTTATTTAGGTTAGTAGCAATTAGGTTAGCTTAAATTTAGTCTTAAAATGAGCACTTTTTCAGTTTTTTTTAAAAATCTGTTAGTTTAGCTTATTTAGCTTATAGCTTATTTTAGGACTTATACTGTTAGAGATTAGCTCACCCTAGTAGCTTAAGCTTATTTTTATATCTATAGTCACTTTTCAGCTTATTTGGTACCTCCTAGATTAAAGAAAAAAAGCCAATAAGCTCTTTAAGCTTGTTTGAGTTTCTGACTTAATCAAGCTTGTTTACTGGCTTATTTATTCACTTTCAGCACTTGAGCTTTTTACAAAAAAGGTTCACAATAAGCCCCTCTATAAGTTTCATCTTTTGACTTTTTGAAAATAAGCTAATTGGACTTACTTTGTACATCGGGGTCCACTTCAGGGACCATTTATATAATTTTCAAATTACAGGTTAACAATGTTAGTACCCATAGTTAGTTGTCTGTTTCCCTGTTAGTCCTTGTTACCTCGCACTGTTAGTCCCCTTAGGATAACTTCGTTAGTTATTTAATTTAATTTAATTTAGTTTTAGGGTTAATTTTAATTAGTTTAATTAATATAAAATGCTACAGTAACTTTTAGGGCTTTTTATATTTTTAGATTCCTCAACTTTTTCTTTATTTAATTTGATTTTTTTCAGATTTTTTGTAGTTATATTTTCTGTCTTTTTATATTTAATTAGTTTTAATTAGTTTTTAATCTTAGAAAATTCTTAATAAAATACAAATATTAACAAAAAAATATTATATTTCTTTTTTAATAAATTTTATTTGTAATCAGTTAGTTTATATTAAAAATATGAAAACTTATGGTAGGGAATTTTTGCTTTACTAAAAATTCAGTTCCGGACTCGTGTACGAGCCCGAATTTTCGTTTTCTTAACGTTTTGTTCGTTTTTGAACTCCGTTTTGAAATAATCTTTACAGATTTTCTTTTAAGTTAGAATATTTTTGATTTATTTAAATTTTAAAAGTAAATTTTGATGACTTTTATTTTTGTAATTTTTAGTTTTAGCTTGCGATTTAATTCCCGGTAGTCTATAATTGCATGTTTAATTTAGCTTATTAGATTTAATTATTTTAGTTAAGTCCTTTTGAGCTCTAATTATGTGCCCGTAGATTTATTAGAGTTCATTTTGCCATTATGTATCGCCACCGTAGTTTAGGGATTTATCCGTATAACTATTTTTGTTCCCCGTAGTTTATTTAGATTCCCATTTCCACTGCTTGTTTCCGTAGAATAATTTTTAGTATTTCTTTAATTAAATTTTAGTTTATCTAATTTAAAAGCAAAATCATTTCTTTCTCAATGTTCA
Source organism: Tanacetum coccineum (assembly GCA_026074375.1). Lineage (NCBI taxonomy): Eukaryota > Viridiplantae > Streptophyta > Magnoliopsida > Asterales > Asteraceae > Tanacetum > Tanacetum coccineum. The sequence goes on along the minus strand of BQNB010088280.1, from coordinate 25,375 downwards.
TATCATTCAATTCATTCGTATCGATTTACCATTCCAGCCTCGTGGGGATTTTCGACCCGGAAAACTCTATACATACTTCTCTGGTATCATTTGATTTGACTTTGTCTTTTCCATTCCGTGCTTGGTTTTGTTTGTTTTTGGCTTTCTTTTTCGTCCTTTTCTTGAATATCCGTTTTCTGCATAATACAAATGCAAAACATACAAATACAATGTATTTTGGTACGTTTTTAGTCATTTAAGTCCGTTTTAATGGAAAATGGTATGCGTAATTAAGCACATACCAAATTTCTTGCAGGATTCTACGGATATACTCTTGAGGTACTTCTCTTTATCTACTCTAACGAATGCTAGTAGTTTTTGATTGTTGGTTGGTGGTTAGATGTAGACTGGTTTTCCTCCAAACCCTACACCATTTTACTAGACAAGCAGGTATAAGATATACGATTAAATATAACTATTTTTGTTGGACGGGGCATCAAGTAAATGTATCTATTTACATTATTTATTGTGCATTGCAGCCACTCAGAACATTTAGACGTATACAAAGATGGGGCGTTCATTTGTATCACCTGTCGAGAGGAGTGCATGTAATCGTTCTGCATTTGTTGCTCATATGCAGCTGGGTTTATATGGGCAGAAGCAACAATATCGCACTCCAGGTTTTGAGATTTTATCGCTACTTGAATCTTAAAATGTTTATTCACATCTATAAAATTAAGATTAACAATTTAATTTGTGTATAAATATGCGCAAGTCTGCTTCACATGAGGTATGAAAAATGTTTATGGTTATTTTAATCGTTTTCGACATGTTATTGCAGGTATTAACATATCAGGAAAGGTAACGGCCTCCCAACGTGTGAATAACAGAAGCAATCATGTAAGTCCCATATTTTGCATTACGTAGCTGTTGTACACAAGGTATGATTGATGGTTTGAGTAATATTAAGCACTCTTGTATCCAGATTATCAAGCTTAGATTCACTGTATATAGGAGTATACAAATATAGATAATATGTCATAACTTATAGTACTTAAAGGGTGTTCGTCCATGCTTATTTGAAGTGCTTAACGTTTGCTTTTTCAAATAATTAAAGTTTGGTTTGTCACCCAACATGTGTTTTGCCAGAATCGTTAAAAGAAGCCACATACATACTTAGACCTCATAATCTTAATTTGAGTTGTTTAATGATTTATAAATTAGGGTTCATATATCCAAATTGGGGTTTTTGGGTAATTATGGTTCTAAACCAAGTATTGAGGTGTTATTAACAATGTGTTAAGGTAATTAAGTGTTTTTAAGTGATATTGGTAATTTAAGAATGATGATCATGTTATGATCATATAACTAATAAAAAGGGATTCTGGTTATAGTTATGGGTGGATTTAGACACCCTTAATTATAATAAAAATTAGAGTTGATTGTGGGGGTTTTGGTTATATGATCATGGTGGTGATCATATGAGAAATTGAGATGAATTGGGTGTATTTTTTGGTTATGTAAACCCTTGTTAATTGTATTTGAATTTATGTGATAATAGGTGCTTTGTTGGGTTTGAGTAGAAACCAAGGATTAATGATGATGATGATGTTCTTGGTGTACTTAGCTTGGAGTTAAGGTAAGCAACCATGACTATAACTTGTGTTATATAGAAATTATCGTATTATGTGTTTATGAATAATTGTGTTATGGCATAGAAAGGCTTGACATAGAAAGCATGATTAAATGCTACAACCTTAGTTATGTGTTGACAATGTGTGTTAGTATAATGGTAATAGACTAATTAAGGTATGTATATATTGGCAATACTAGAAGATATGATTTGATTAGGTGTTAAGATTGGAGAACTAATAAGACATGTTCTCGATTTGATATAGTTTAAGTTGCCATGTTTGGATGATGACTTATGATTCATAATGCTTGTATGATAATGTTTATATGATTATATGTTATTGCGGGTTACTTACTAAGCGTAAGCTTACCCCTTTAGTTGTTGATGTTTTTGTGTAGGTGATTATGATGCAAAGTAAGGCCTTGAAATAAGGCATATAGCTTGAGAGCTTGGAAATTGGATGCACTTGGTAAATTCGTATGAAATTAATGTTAGTTATCGGGCTAGAGTCAAGGTTGAACCCCCTAAGTGTCTAATGTGATTATTAAACATTGTTTTGAATGTGTCCAAGTCCATGTTTTGGTTTTGAATAAAGGATATGTATGATGTATGAGTTATAATTGAAAATGGGTCGAAACGGGTGTTTGGCAAACCCCGTAATCTATGTGTTCAGGGGTCGTTTAGACCACAAACGATTATGAAAATGATGTATTATATTCTTTTAATGAATTCTGAAAAGTTTCGTGTAATGTCGAGTTCGGGAAGTTAGTTTTCCGGAAAAAGTGTCAAAAATGCATTTTGGGTGACCAGAAATGAGAAGCCGCCCGACGTGGTTGTTTTGCTTCCCGGCTTCTCATTAGCCGCCCGGCTGGATTGATTTGGCAGATTTTGTCGAACTTTAGAATTTCGTGTAAAATCAACCGTAAGGAGTTAGAAGGCGAGCCACCCGCCGTTTCAAAGATAATTGAGTCTAGTTTCATTTAAAAGTACTTTCAAGAAGTGAATGGTAATTGATTTTGGTCAGTTTATAAAAAGAATGACAGATGGTCATTTTCAGGACATGCTTTTGAGCAAAGCTTTAATTTTTGGTCAAATTTAGAGTCGGGAAAGGGTCGTTTCAACTTGGTATCAGAGCTTCAGTCTAAGTGAAGTAGGTTTCCACTATAGGTTGCCTAAACTTAGGCTACTCATAGATGCGATTGCCGTAAGTGTAAAGTAGTGCGAAAAAGTATATGCCTTAGCTATAAGGTAGATTAAGTGCTTGTGGCAAATGGAATGATGATGCTTAGACATATATTGATTATGCAATGTGCTTTTGGTCATTGATTTTATGACTTTGATTTCGACTAGAATGTTAAACGCTTGTTGGAAAAGTTTTAATTGAAAATGTTGATGTATTTATGTGATGTAAGTATAAGAAAGTTATTTACATGTCTAAATGTTATATGAATGTGGGATGACATGATATTATGAGAAGTATGAGCTAAGTAAAATGCTTAAGATTGTATATTAGATAAGGCATGACTTAAAAATGTGAGTCGGGTCAAGTGAATGTGTAAATGTTTTAATTATGAAAAAGTTGCTTAAGTGAAAATTATTATGTATTGAGAGTAAGTAATTATACGAATTACTAATTGAGGGTTGAAGTATGATAAGTCATATAATGTAGAGAACATGATAAAACATACTGCGATAGTATGATATGATTAAGTACGAGACGTGTATGAATGATAAAGAATGAATAGAATCATGTTGATATATAAACGGGGTGTATGATGAGTAAAATGGATTAATGAGTGTATCTTAAAGTAAATTAAATGTGAGGTTTATATACGTGAAATTTTTTAATGGATTAATAGAATGTATTGGTATAAAATTGATCATGAGGTCAACGTGGGGTTGACAAGAAAACAATAAATACATATGAATATGTAATATATGAGATAGCCAAGTATCAATTAACTCTTGTAAAATATAATGAATGATGATAAAGTGTGAGTTAGAATTGCATAAGGCAATAAAAAGTAGAAATGGAAAAGTATATAATTAGAATAGTACGTAAATGACAAAAGCGGTAAAGAATGATAAATTTAAAATTAGCTTGGATCCGGTGTGAAAAGTAATGGTATCCTTCGGGATAGCCTAAGAATGTTAATGATGAATATAATGGTATCCTTTAGGGTAACCTAAGAATGTTAATGATGAATGTAATGGTATCCCCCGGATGGCCAAACTTGATAAAGTGTAAAGTGAATGTCAATGGTACCGCAAGGGTACGGTTAAAGTCCCTTTAAGGGAATGTGATAATGATCTGGATCCAAGGCTAAAAGGGGTAAAAATGTAACGCGGGAAAAAGTGAAAGAATAAGGGTCGATAAATGTAAAATATGAAAAAGGTTGAAAGTAAAAGTATGTAATAGTACTTGGGGTGTTATGTCGAAAGTGTATAATTAGGATGATTTATAATCTCCTTATTTAAATGAATTGAAACGTCTCTTCATTTATATAAAGAAATTGTGAATCACCGAACCATAAGTTTATATTTTCTTACTTGCATTGATTAAAATGCTTCTCAATGTAAATAAAGAAGTATAGATGAGTGGGCTTATATGTTCTTGGCATAGCATGAGAGGGATTAAAGAAGTAAAAAAATGAGGGTCTAAAATTAGTTAGACGTCGTAGGAAATAAGATAGGCGAAATAAGAATTTGAGTGTGACTTTTACGAGAGACTTTAGGATAAAGCTAAGTTTTAGACGTTAAGAATATAGGTCGAAGGATAAAAGTTTGAATTGAGGTTGTAATATGCCTTATGGCATGGTGTAATGATTACGGTGGTTGCTAAGTATTATTAGCACGCTAATGTGAATTTGGTGGGTAATAGTCAAAGTATTGAATTTTCTCAAGTGACTTATGGTCCTTGACAAAAATTAACTAAAAAGAAGTAAAGAAAGCAAAGTGTTATAATGGAAATGATAAAATGAAGGCATTGTTCTCGGACATAAATTTATAAGTCTGGACTTGAGGTTGAAAGAGCAAAGTGTCAAGTAAAACTAAAAAACTTCCTCATACCCACTTCAGTTCACGTGTGTCCGAAGTTTCCTTGGGCACGCCGTTTTTATTTAACCGGCGATTTTTTCAGGACTTTCTCGAAAACATGTGCCCGTCCTATTACGTCATTTGCTTTGAAAAAAGACACCCGTTTGTCTTTTCCTGAAGAGGTATCGATTCCTTTAACACACTCAATAAGAAGAACTAACTGAGGCTCCGATCATATTGCTCCCACTGGGACTTGCCTTTTTGAACTGATGTGCATGCTAGCGCTCTTCGCAATTGGGGCAAGGTCCTCGGGCAAAGAAAAAACAAGCATTTTCAACCTAAACACTATGCTAGCAAGACTATGAACGAGGCTCAAACTCATTACACTACTACTGAAAAAGAATTACTTGCTGTAGTGTATGCCTTTGAGAAATTTCGGTCATATCTTGTCATGTCAAAAAGCATAGTGTATACTGATCACTCTGCCATCAAGTATCTCTTTGCCAAGAAGATGCTAAGGCAAGACTCATGCGGTGGATCTAATTGCTTTTTTTTACCCAAGAATTTGATAATGAAATTTGGTTAAGGGTAATTAGAGGTGTTATAGCATGGCTAGAGTTGCAAAACCATATAGGTTGATGCAACTAGTTGAGTATATGTTTGAGAATGCTAAGATGAAATGTGAGGTCAAATGTGATCAAGTTTTGGTTAATATTAGACGAAGAGATTTCGGGGATGAAATCTAAATAAGGAGGTAGATTTGTAACACCCTAAAACCGTTTTTAGGTATTTTATTACGATGATGCCATAAAATGAGTTTGATTACGACCTTTATAAGTTTGAAGACGTTATGTGAATGGCTAGTCAACCCGATAGCCAAACTATAAGTATTAATATTATGTAAATGGTGTTAGAAAATATTGTGTGTCACAATTATAAAAAGAATAGAATTAAGAGACTAAAGTTGACAAGTGCTAATGAGTTATATAAGTTAATGTGGTCAATCTATAAAGAATAGTACTTGAGGGACCTATTGTGCCATATGATCAAAGTAGTGACTAATTTAACTATAGAGAATTCCGTGGACATTCCAAAACATTCTAGTATTTTCACTGGGTGTTGTGGGTGTCGGTTTGGAAGGGAGAAAAAGAGGGAAGAACACAAGACTAGTTGATGATCAATTATAAAGAGATTAAGGTCCCATTCAATGAGTTAATCCTTAACAATGATCCTTCACTATGTAAGTAATCCTAATTTGAGTTGTTTGATGATTTATAAATTAGGGTTCATATACCCAAATTAGGGGGTTTGGGGTAATTATGGTTCTAAACCAAGTATTAAGGTGTTATTAATATTGGGTTAAGGTAATTTAGTGTTTTTAAGTGACATTGGTAATTTATTTATGATGATCATGTTATGATCAATAAATAATAAAAAGGGATTTTGGTTATGGTTATGGGTGGATTTAGACACCCTTAATTATAATAAAAATTAGAGTTGATTGTGGGGGTTTTTGGTTATATGATCATGGTGATGATTATATGAGAAATTGAGATGAATTGGGTGTATTCTTTGGTTATGTAAACTCTTATTAATTGTATTTGAATTTATGTTATAATATGTGCTTGTATTGGTTTTGAGTATAAACCAAGGATTGATGATGATGATGATGATGATGTTCTTGGTGTACTTAGCTCGGAGTTAAGGTAAGTAACCATGACTATAACATGTGGTATATAAAAATTATCGTATTATATGTTTATGAATGATTGTGTTATGGCATAGAAAGGCTTGGCATAGAAAGCATGATTAAATGCTAGAGGCTTAGTTATGTGTTGACAAGGTGTGTTAGTCTAATGGCAATAGACTAATTAAGGTATGTATATATCGACAATACTAGAAGATAATGATTTGATTAGGTGTTAAGATTGGAGAACTAAACTTGTTCTCGATTTGATATAGTTTAAGTTGCCATGTTTGGATGATGACTTATGATGTATTCATAATGCTTGTATGATCATGTTTATATGATTATATGTTATTGCGGGTTACTTACTAAGCGTAAGCTTACCCCTTTAGTTGTTGATGTTTTTGTGTAGGTGATTATGATGCAAAGTAAGGCCTTGAAATAAGACATATAGCTTGAGAGCTTGGAAATTGGATGCATTTGATAAATGCGTATGAAATTAGTGTTAGTTACTGGCCTCGAGTCAAGTTTGAACCCCAAGTGTATAATGTGATTATTAAACATTGTTTTGACTGTGTCCAAGTTCATGTTTTGGTTTTGAATAAAGGATATGTATGATGTATGAGTTGTCTCGAAACGGGTGTTTGTCAAACCCTGTAATCTATGTGTTTAGGGGTCGTTTAGACCACAAATTATTATAGAAATGATGTATTATATTCTTTTAATGAATTCTAGAGAGTTTCGTGTAATGTCAAGTTCGGGAAGTTAGTTTTCCGGAAAAAGTGTCAAAAATGCATTTTGGGTGACCAAAAATCAGAAGCCGCCCGGCGTAGTTGTTTTCCGCCCAGCGTGGCTGTCTGGCCGCCCGGCTGGATTGATTTGGCAGATTTTGTCGAACTTTGGAATTTCGTGTAAAATCAACCGTAGGGAGTTAGAAGGCGAGCCACCCGCCGTTTCAAAGATAATTGAGTCTAGTTTCATTTAAAAATACTTTCAAGAAGTGAATGGTAATTGTTTTTAGTCAATTTATAAAAGAATGACACATGGTCATTTCCGGGATATGCGTTTGAGCAAAGCTTTAATTTTTGGTCAAATTTAGAGTCGGGAAAGGGGAGTTTCAACCAACGTATTAGAACTAATAAACGGAAGCCTCACGTGTTTGCCAAGCTGACAAGCATGGCAAAGAACATGAGGATTCTCGTTAGTGCACGAAATTGAATTACTAGAAAGAAGACGACATAACACCTCACTCCCTGGATGTCCAAGGCGTTGGTGCCACGTATACTAACTGGTGAGAAAAGCATGAGGGATAGTGGAAGGTTTCGTGACCGGGTAAAGATCTCCAGTGCTATCACATCGGAGAAGAACCCGACATGTCATAAAATCCTTAACAGAAAAATCAAAAGCATCATATTCAATAGTACAATTATTATCACGAACAAACTGACGTACATAAATTAAAATTTTGACAACATTATGAGTAATAAGAACGTTATTTAAATGAAGGGGTCCATGTGGTGTAGGTAAAATACTATGACCAGAGTTGGTAACAGGTATAGAATAACTGTCACCAATCGAGATAGATGGATAAATTCACATATTAAAAACATCACTAAGACTATAAATAGAATCATTAAGGTGAGACCTCAAACCTGTGTCCATGTTCCAATTTCCCAGAGCAGGCTTATGCTCGGATGATTGACCCGATAGTACCTGCGGAACCGATGGTTGACCTGACATCTGACCTGGTTGACCCGAGTGTAGCTGCTGACCCAAGGGTTGACCCAAACATCTGACCCGGTTGACCTGAGTGTAGCTGTTGTGGAAAGCCTGAAGGGCTAGTTAGTGATGCATAACTATGGGCCGGGCCATAAGAGCTCGTATGAAGAGCCACATGTTTTGTTGAATTTTGCACATCTGAATTACTAGTCGACTGTCCACCATTAAGACTACTAGTAAACCCGAGCTTGGCCAAAAGAGCTTGGTGCGTTTGGATTAGCGATATAAGTTGTGCCTGAATTTGGATAAGCGCCAAAAGATCTTGTAGAGTAATGGTGATAGTCATGGTGAACAATGAAAAATACATGGTGTAGGGTTTAAGCGAAGGAATCAAACAGTCACTTAACACAGCAACAAGTAACCACAATATCAATTAATTGATGAAACAAACTCTCAACTCGAATGAGAGCAAGTAGCAAACAAGGATCGTGACTCAAACTTTAACAGCACGATACCAAACTTTAACAAAAGAAACAGTCGACTATGAAGAAAGTCGACAAAAATAATACACGTGGCAACAATTTAACACCACAATAATAACACCACAATATCAGTAACAAGTAACGAATGAAAGCAAGTAATACCCGTGGCAACAATTTAACGCCACAATAACAATCGACTAAGGGGAAGACGATGCTTTAAACACGAACAATGACTGATGAAGGATCACCAACGATCAACTAGAAAAAAATGAGGGTTAATTAGGGTTTAAGGATCGGTGCTCTTGATACCATGTAGGAAGGTAAAGGTTTTCTATGTTTAATCATTAAGTTCAGGATACATAAATAGGATACAAACCCTAACCAACTAATATAAACTCGGGCTTGAGTCCATTACAAAATAATACGAACATTGTCAACATTCTTAGTAGCAGCCATTTCAGTAAGTGTTTTCGTTGTAAAGTGAACATTCATTATCATTTTGAGTAGTTTTTCACCACATCACTTGGACAATTTATGTAATCTACGCTTAATTTGAGAGCCATTACTAACAACAAAGAAGCAATAGAAGACGCCAACTGCAGGCTTATGATTGCATCCAATTGAAACTATACATCATTTGTTTTTTACTTTTATAACTAATAAGCACAAGTCAAAACGAAACATGGTTTGTTACAAACACAAAAGGACTCATCCATGGCTCCCTGCTAAACATCCACACATATCAGGTTAAGTGGAAATTATAGTTTTGAAGAAGCAAAGTTGTGTTCTAGGAGCACTTGACTATTTTCATGTACCGACATGTAGTTTAACTCTCTTTTAAAAATCTCCATCGCAGTGCTCGGCAAAGATATGGGTACCACGATTCCAGACTCACCCTTATGGTTTGTTAAAGGTAAATACATACTTAAATCAGCTATGTCCCTATCGCCAGGGCCTCCGTATGCCAATTTCCCCCAACCGAAGTCAACTTCATTCATTCCAGAGCGGGTCCAATCTGTGACAATAAAGGATCGAACAATATTGAAGTGTGGTCGTCCTTTGATTATCATTAAGTCAGTGAGAGATCTCATGTAGTCTTCGGTAACCTGAGTTTTTGCCTTGAGTATAAGCTCTAGTATGTGGCCTAATGATTTTTGGGACAGGTCCCGAACTGTAGAAATGGAAATTGAAAACGCAACACAATTTCCATAGTAACCTACTGGTAAGGGAGGGTGTTTAAATTTGGCACGTGCATCGACCAGAATGGCAAGGCGCATTTCCAACTGAGGATCTAGTTGGAGCCCAATGGTACGACAACGCCAGAGGCATGCTACTATGATGTCAAAGGTGGTACATTTTTGCAAGTGTGGTGGAACAAACCTACGAATCGCTGATACCTCACTAGGCCCAAAGAAAAATGAACTATGTATCATGTCATTAGGTGGTATCATATCATCGGTATCTTCAACTTCATCAAACTCACGATGAGTACATGTCACACGTGGCGGATCTCTTGCTAAAAGAAAGTCTCTTTGCCACACGGGCAACGTCGATGGTGTTGATGCTCCACGTGCTATTTCACCTAATGCTTTGCTGAATTGTAAGATTCCTGCTGCATCACACATCGTGTGATTGTGTCGGAGACCAACGACAAAACCACCACATAGTAGTCGCGTTACCTATTAACATCCATAGCAACAATAACTAACATGAGAAGATGTGTTTTTCCTCATGGTTACATTGCATGTGAAAACATGCATGCCTTAAAACTTATCTCAAGTATAATTACATGCATATTATATTTATACATATGTTGAGAGAAAATTTGAACCTGGATCAGAACTAATGGTGTGTCGAGTAAGCCATCAAATTCAGGAACATTGAAGAGGAGCTCTTCCATGCGAGGATATGGTGGAAGAAGTGGCTCTCCTAGTTGCTTCAAACTAACATCCGCCTCAGCCTCAGTAAATAACACACCTTCACCAGTGCAATCCACCATCAACTTATCACCTGGAGCTTCCCTAACCCGACCAGCCAGCGGATAGTAGTACACGAGCACCTTAGCTAGAGCCTCCCTTATCACACTTGCTGGATTCTTATTTTTCATTTTTGGATCCGAACGATAAAATAAAACCCCTGAGATCATCATCCTGAGGCGTTCCTGATCATCAATGTCGGAGAGAAGCTTAAGTTCTCTAGGGGTCGGTTCAGCTGGACGAATCAGCTCGGGAGCACGTCTTCTAACATTGAAATATAAGGGAGTACTGTTGACTTGTGCCATATTTGGTTTATGTTTGTGTTGGATTTGAAATGTGCAGTGTAACATGATTTTATAGCAGCTCGCTTTATGGCCTCTAGCATTGAGCAAATATTGTTAAGTTCACTTAGATAATGACAACAAGATATAGAATGACCTAGCTAGTTAATAGAATATATATTCGCCAATATTATCGAATGTTTGGTTGTATAAACTATTAAAAAAGGGTTGACATATCTATGTTCTTGTTAGTATTAGTATTAACAATGACGACATTGTATATGAAACAAAGAGTTGAGGACAAATTACGATATACTTGAGGTGATGATGAATCCCACGTAAATAATACGAGTACAAAGTAACAAAATATGAAAGATGTAATTATAATATGCATGAACGGCAGAATCTATATTGAAACTCAAGCAAAAAAGCTAGAAAACTTGTCATTATTAAATGTTTGTTCGTTTATATATGTCAATTTCCTACTTAAGGAATGTTCTTTTTTTTTTCGTTGTTTTAGTTTCTTATCATTACAATGATTTTATAGAAGTTAGGGTTGTCTGTAGACAAAGATCGGATACGACGATTACAAAACAACATGGTTGTACTATTTATTATTTTCCGTATCATGTCAAAGCATGCATTAACTTGTTGCTGTTTAAGGATTATCTTATTAAGTTTTATCATTGCACTATTGTTAGAAACGAAAAACATACTTTAATTTACCATAAAAAAGTAAATAAGTACAAAACTGCCAGTTCAAAATGCTTTTTTCATGATAAACGTCATCAATATCAATATTGTTGCAAGTGACTACATGATTGTTATTTTTGTTTTAAGGAACTGCAACTAATATCGACTAAACCCAATCATATATATTTGGTAAAATACATAGATTTGTTGGGTTTTTACAACTATTAACCATTAAATATATCACGAGTACGCAGCGGAAAAGATAATCACGTATAGAATTATATAATTAACAAAGGGATCAAGAATGCGTACCTTTTAGCAATTAACGAATACACCGTCTTGAATATACATGTGTGTATAAAGTTAATACCACGCAAACTAACAAGTTACTAAAGTAGATAACCTCTATAGTGTGCTCACACTACATGTCACTGACACACGCTAGGATGCTAGTCTTTCCTTCACGGATAAAACAACCGAACACTATGTTCTTGTTTTAGTTTATACAATCGGATCCCAAAACGGATGCCACTAAGTGATAATAGTGGTGATTCTAATAATATATATAGTATATATATATAATATATAATATTATATTTTAAAAAAATTAAAAGCAATCACTGTTTCCCTACATGTGATAATGTATACATATCATGCATACGCATGTATGTATATTAATATTTTCATATTATAGAAACAAGATTTAAAGGATAAGAGTGTGTGCAATCATGCGTAGGACTTTTAGGGATAAATATCTATCGCATGAATATTTAGTATAAACGTGTATGCCTTCATAAGCTCACATATTTCCGGACATATATTATTTGATATATGTACATATTTCAACAGCTCCCACTTGGACATGTTTCAAATAATATAATAACATTGGTGAGCGTCTAGCAACACGCCAATGCTCTCAGGAATACCTGAGTGTACTTCATAAAGTCACAGTTAAATGATTTAAGTATTTACAATCCTTTTGTTTCCGATACCGTGTTAAAAATAGATATAGATCAAAGTTATTCAATTATTTAACGATTCTTTTTCTCGTATATATGATTAATTAAGATTACCAAAAATCATTGAGACATATCTACATGAGTTTTTTGGTGCGACCACACATACATCTGATTAACCCTACGAGGGGCCCTATGACATCATACTTCAACTATTGAAGGAACAAATTCTTTATTGACTACAAGTGCCAAGTCATATGCTTCAAAATCACTTCTGAAAATAATCCTTATTAGCTACCTTATTCAGGATAACTTAAACTACATCAAGAAGGATTATCCACACATGCAAGACCTACTTGCATATCAAGTCTAAGGATTTAGTAAATTAAAATCACTTACAAGATTTATTTAATGACGCCGATCCATAAAGTAATGATCTTGTTAGTTGGGGAAGTCCAATATTCATCGTATGAATATCATGTGAGTTTGGCGGACACATCCTTTAATATCCAAGATATCACCAATCACTCAAATTTGTTTTAGTTCAGCTATATTCCCATATTGTTGATCGACAATGAACTCATGTTGGGATCTCAGATTTGATGATTACAAAACTACATATGCACAAATGAAGAAAGATGAAACAACAAGGACTTAATGTGATAAATTAAGTTAGCTTTCTATGTAAGCTAGGTTTTCTTGTAAACCCTCTATATAAAGGGTCATATGCGTCTGGTTTAGATCATCCATCATAGTTAGATCTCTACAATGAGAGTCTAATAGTTAGTTAGTTTATGTATTAGTTAGTTTAGCCCCAAGGATCATTTGATCTTGGGGAAGTAGATTAATAATACTAAAACCTTGTTTGATAACTTATTGTTCGTTATTATTCCATTGCGTATATAAGTTATCTGTAAAACTAATCCTAGATGGGCTAAACGATTATCAACATGTGATATTAGAGCGGGTTGCTCTTGATATCTAGGATCTACAGGGTTTTAATTAGAAGAGTTTTTCAATATTCTGTTTTTTTATGTTCATAGTAAAGTAGGGGTTTTGTATAAGCTCTAATTTGGTAAAAACAGGAAATTGATAGCAGGAATACGACATCATGAGAACAGCAACTTGGCGTGATTGATTATGATTTGTTGCTGTGGCTAGTTCTAAAACAAACCAAGTTTTTTGCATATCGCGATGAAGTTTCTGGTTCTTGAATATTGACAGGGAAGCAGCAAATCATGCGACAAGAAAATAGTTTAAATTCGGGATTACTCATCAGGTTGTTGCAATAACGAGACATGTTGATTGGTGTCCACAACAACAAGCATTGGTCATGATGAATTAGGGTTTCGTTGTGCATCAAAGCTCCTAATACAGGTTGTGTAAGCATGAAATTAATTATCTACTCATCATGGTAATTATATTTTGCTGCTGCTATTAAGATTAACCCTAAAACATGTTGCTGAATGGATTCATAATCTATTTGATGATCGCTAGTGTTTATATTCAATCTATATTAAATCTGATGGTAAGAACACAAGACAAACAAATAGGGTTTATAATAACCCTAACTCGATGTCCAGATTCTTGTGAAAGCAACAAGTGTTCTGACAGCAGGTTGAAGATGAACAAAACTCTAGTTGTTGTCCTTGAAGTTGATGATAAACACAAAGAAACAACCAGCATTATGTATCTGAATTAAAAATTGAACAGCAGTCAGGTTAAGGTTTTGTGCATGATAAAAAGTGTAAGGTAAAGAAGTTTAATATTCATGGTTGCGTAAGATTTTGGGTTGTATATGGTATTAGCAGTATATGTTTATACGTGTGTAAAAGGCATTAATGTGAAATCCCTGGTTTTTAGGGATTGTGATTCACTCCCATAATAACCTCCATGTATTTTTGGTTCGTGGTTTATAAATGGATATGAATTCTGATTTTGTGGAAGGTTACTTGGATGGCAGTATTTTATGGAAGATTGGTTATGATTTGGAAATAGTATCTTCAACAATATGAAATCTCTGATTTTTAGGGATTGCATATTTACTTCCATATATGATTGAATATGTTTAGTAGCAAGTTAAGAAAACAGCAGCAGATCGTGGGTATGAAGTTGATTTATGTTACTCGTTTGATGGATGATTCATAATTGGGCTGTTTATTGAAAGGCCCAAATAATGCTGCTAGTTTACTTGGTTAGTACTGCCAAGTATATTTGTAATACTGTTCGTGTGGTTAATACTGCTATTGTATACTTAATACTGTTGGTTTCTGGATGGATAGTACTGCTAGCGTATAGCAGTTAATACTGCTAGGCTTCTATTGATTTTTAGTACTGCCAGAGTACTTTAATACTGCTAGCATTGTCCGATGTTGGACAACAGACGCATTTGGATCTCGGATAGAACTATTGTTCACAATAGTTTATTCTTATTGGATATATGGCTCATTTTGGATTTATTGAAGAGGTGATTACGAAGACAATTGAATATTGCTTATTTGATGTTGTAGTTGAGTTTTTCGGATGCGTGTTCTTATCATATCTCAAATGGCTTACAACATTTGGAGGTAACTTGTTCGTGCTTACAACGATGTGACGAAGACTTGTCAAAATCTAGCAAAAGTGTGTGATTTTTCTTACGGTGCTCAAAGCTCACATTTGCTATCACTTTAGTTATGTGTCTCATGAAAGATGAGGATGTTTGTCAAGAGATCGCGATCTACTTATATTTCACAGATTTATTTATAAGTTCAAAGTCACGTGGATAAACAAGACATAAAATACAAGTTTGCGAGATTCTACTTCTTCATCAAATTCGTTATAATCAGTTTTCTTCATCTGTGATCACTACATAGAGCCTACATAGTTCGAGATTCAAGAGATGGTAAACAAATTGGTTTCAGGGGAAGCTTATTGATTAAATGTTTAACCATCTACATGCACCACTTGAGGGGAAGTGTTTCCAAGATACATATCTTCAAAAAAACCCTATTAAATGATTATAAAAAGGGGAAGAAGACTACAAGAAATATGATTTGTAGCTTATTTATGTGTGGTGACATGTTCAAGAAGATCTTAAGTTAAGGGGAAGCATTGAAGATTTTTTCATTCATGGAGATAGTTTTGTAATATCAAATAGGGGAAGATTGTTGGGATCTCAGATTTGATGATTACAAAACTACATATGCACAAATGAAGAAAGATGAAACAACAAGGACTTAATGTGATAAATTAAGTTAGCTTTCTATGTAAGCTAGGTTTTCTTGTAAACCCTCTATATAAAGGGTATTAGAGGCGTCTGTTTTAGATATCCATCATAGTTAGATCTCTCCAATGAGAGTCTAATAGTTAGTTAGTTTATGTATTAGTTAGTTTAGCCCCAAGGATCATTTTGATCTTGGGGCAGTAGATTAATAATAGTAAAACCTTGTTTGATAACTTATTGTTCGTTATTATTCCGCTTCGTATATAAGTTATCTGTAAAACTAATCCTAGATGGGCTCAACGACTCATTTAGAATAATAAAAATATTATTCACGGATTAAACATGCAAATATAGGACACAATTTATATTAAATATAACTTAATACCACGTATCTTTATCATTAATAAAATTGTCTTAACATCACTTATCTAAATACTAAATAGATCAAATGCATGATAATTCTAGTTGACGAATCATGCCTCAAGATACGACTATCGTACTTGTTGACATTGGTTCCTGATTCGAATACAACAAATTTATTTGCTTATCATTAATAGTCTGTTTTCCTTGAAGATTGACAAGAAGCAGCCAATCATGCGGAAAAATATAAATATAAAAACAAAAAAAAAATAATAAAAATGGGGGATTATAAAAATATATATATATATTATAAAAATATTATAAAAAATTATATATAAAAAATAAAAAAAAAAATTATATATATATATATTTTATTTTATATTTATTTATTTTAAATTTAGGTTTTTTATTTTTTTTTATTTTTTTTTATATTTTTTATAAAAATAAAATTTTAATTTTTTTTTTATTTTTTTAAATTATTTTGTATATTTTTTTTTTATTATTTTTTTTTATTATTAAAAAAAAAGAATATAGTTAAATTCGGATACTCATCAGGTGTTGCAATAAAGAGACATTTTATTGTGTCCCAACAACCAAACTTGTCATGATGAATTAGGTTTCCGTTTGCATCAAGCTCCTAATAAAACATTGTGTAAGCATGAAATTAATTATCTACTCATCATGGTTATATATTTTGCTGCTGCTATTAAGATTAACCCTAAAACATGTTGATGAATGGATTCATAATCTATTTGATGATCGCTAGTGTTTATATTTAATCTATATTAAATCTTATGGTAAGAACACAAGACAAACAAATAGGGTTTATAATAACCCTAACTCGATGTCCAGATTCTTGTGAAAGCAACAAGTGTTCTGACAGCAGGTTGAAGATGAACAAAACTCTAGTTGTGGTCTTGATGGTTGATGATTAAACGACAAAGAAACAACAGCAGTTATGTATTCTGAATTAAAAATGACAGCAACAGGTTAAGGTTTTGTGCATGATTATTAGTGTATGGTGAAGAAGGTGTTATATTCAGGTAGCTAAAGTTTTATGGTTGTATAGGTAATTAGCAGAATATGTTAGACGTGTGTAAAAAGTCAAAAATATGAAATCCCTGGTTTTTAGGGATTGTGATTCACTCCCATAATAACCTCCATGTATTTTTGGTTCGTGGTTTATAAATGGATATGAATTCTGATTTTGTGGAAGGTTACTTGGATGGCAGTATTTTATGGGATTTGATACACAGGTGTGAATAAATGGGTTGGATGTTACATTATACGACTTGGGCTGATTATGTACGATACTGCCAGGTTCATTATCATTAGTGATGCTCGTTTTATTCACTTAGTGCTGCTAAATATACTCATACTGCTGCTTGTATATTTTCGATGCTGCCAGTTATAAGAGTTAATACTGCTCATTGAAACATTAGTACTGCTCTTATATGATTAATGTTGTTGGATCATGTTTAGTACAGATTTAGTGCTGCTTGCGAGAGTTACTATTGTTGGTTTTGTTTTATAGATGATAGTACTGCTAGCATATAGCAGTTTATACTGCTAGACTTCTATTGATTTTTAGTACTGCCAGAGTACTTTATACTTCTAGCTATGTCCGATGTTGGACAACAGACGCGTTTGGATCTCGGATAGAACTGTTTCTAACAACAGTTTATTCTTAATTATTTATGGATCGTTTTGGATTTATTGAAGAGGTGATTACAAAACAATTTGAATTATGCTTATTTGATAGTATTAGTTGATTTTTCGATGCGTGTTTTCACATCATATCTCAAATGCTTACAACATTTTGAGGTAACATAGTCTGCTTACAACGATTGACAAGACTTGTACAAAAACTAGCAAAAGTGTGTGATATTTCTTACGTGCTCCCAAGCTCACATTTGGCTATCACTTTTAGTTATGTTCTCATGAAAGATGAGGATGTTTGTCAAGAGATCGCGATCTACTTATATTTCACAGATTTATTTATAAGTTCAAAGTCACGTGGATAAACAAACATAAAAATACAAGTTTTGCGAGATTCTACTTCTCAACAAATTCGTTATAATCTATTTCATCATCTGTGACAATACATAGCGCCTAACATAGTTCAGAGATCAAGAGATGGTAAAACAAATGGTTTCAGGGGAAGCTTATTGAATTAAATGTTTAAAAACCCATTCTTAAAAAAAAAACAGCACCACTTGAGGGGAAGTGTTTCCAAGATACATATCTTCAAAAAAACCCTATTAAATGATTATAAAAAGGGGAAGAAGACTACAAGAAATATGATTTGTAGCTTATTTATGTGTGGTGACATGTTCAAGAAGATCTTAAGTTAAGGGAAGCCATAGAATAATTTTTTCATTCATGGAGATAGTTTATGTATTATCACATATGGGAAGATTGTTTGGAATCGCAATTTTATGATTACAAAACTACATATGCACAAATGAAAAAGATGAAACAACAAGGACATAAGTGAATAAATTAAGTTAGCTTTCAATGAAAGCTAGTTACTTGTAAAACCCATAAATAAAAGGTCATAATGCGTCTGGTTTAGATCATCATCATAGTAGATCTCTCCAATGAAGTCTAATAGTGTGTTAGTTTATGTATTAAGTTAGTTTAAGCCCCAGATCACTTTTATCTTGGGCAGTAGATTAATATTAGTAAAACCTTGTTTGATAAACTTATTGTTTAGGGGGCGATATTATTCCCTTCAGTATATAATTTATCTGTAAAACCTAATCTAGAAGTTGGCTCAACGACTCATTAGAATAAAAAAAGATTAGTCACGATGAAACAAGCAAATATAGGAACACAATTTTTATATTAAATATAACTTAATACCACGTATCTTTATCATTAATAAAATTGTCTTAACATCACTTATCTAAATACTAAATAGATCAAATGCATGATAATTCTAGTTGACGAATCATGCCTCAAGATACGACTATCGTACTTGTTGACATGAAGAGATTATTGCTTACGAACAGGATAGTGATCAAACTCAAGCTGTTAATAGTAAGTATTTTTATCTAATAAGTTACATTTCAGTTTTGTTAGAGTTAATAAGCTTTTTATTAGCTTTTTTTTATTGTTTATGAATAAGATATTATGTAAATATAAAGTTGAATTAATTGTGATGTCAATAAAGGCGTTGTATTAAGCTTTCTTAAAATGTTTATTTTTTTGTGTTTTTTTGTTGGCATGTACATATAAGATAATACTTAAAATATTTAGTCGTATAGTATATGATATATGATATATCATATATGATGTTTCTTTTTCATGTGCATATCATATATTATATTTATGTTTCATATGCATATTATATATGATATCAAATATGATATTTATGTTTCATATGCATATCATATATGATATCATGGTTGAGGGATCTGAGGTTTCTGTTATCAAGGTGAATAAATTTGTGTATGAAGAAACTGCCAAGAAGAAGAAGAAATCCCAATCTGCTGATGAAGTTGCCGATAAGGAGAAGGAAGATGAAAAAGTTGACCTGTTTTACAAAGATGGACTTTATAAGGTATGCCAATTTTTGAAGAAAAAAAACAATATCCAGTTTTAGCTGTTTATTATCAAATATGATTATCATATATGATTAACCTTTAAGTTTTTGTTTTTTGCTTAGTTTTTAAAGGTGTTGCGAAACGTAAGAGATGGTTCAGTTTTTTGTTCGTTCCAGCTTTTTGTTAGACTTGGGATATTATGCAGACATATTTTCTGCGTGTTTAAGAATTCTAATGTTGAAATGATTCCCCAACAAGAATTCATGTTCATTGTGTGGGGGGACTGATCATAACAAGAGGACGTGCCAGGTTTAAAGGTCATGAAGAAGGAGACGTGGTTCAAGAATCAGTGAATGTTTAAGAAGGGGGAGTGGTGGCTCAAGAATCAGTTGATATTCAGAGAGAAGGAATCGTTGGTCAAGAATCTGTTGATGTTTAGGAAGAAGGAGGTGTGGCTCCAGAATCAGTTGATGTTCAAGAGGAAGGAGTCGTGGCTCAAGAATCAGTTGAAGTTCAAGAAGAAGGAGAAAGTTTGTCTGAAGACGATAAAGAGTTGGTTTGATAAGAAGAAGTATTGGTTCTAGAAGAATAATAAGACTTTGTTTTGTTCACTGATCGTTTATTCAACTGATTTTTGATTTTTACATCTGGTTCCTTCCTAAATTAATATCATGATGATAATTTTAGAAAGCACTCTTTATTTTTTTGATATACTTTATTTATTCAATTGAACAAGTGTTGGATCTTTTTTTTCTTTTTTGGATGATATTGTTTGTGGGTTTTTGATGTTACATAATATTTAGCCTTTTTTATATATCATAAATGATATAATGGTCATATTGTCAATATGTGAATAAAAAGCTTTTGGCTAAACAAGCTTATCATTATGATATACTAGACTATAGACCTCGTGTTTCGCGGTGAACAATCATAAGAATTAAATTAGAGATAATTTGAAAGTACATCTACATATATATATTACCCGTAAAATAAAACAAACACAGGAGGAGTGGTGGCTCAAGAATCAGTTGATGTTCAGAGAGAAGGAATCGTTGGTCAAGAATATGTTGATGTTCAGGAAGAAGGAATGGAGGCTGAAGACTCCTGATAGAGTACCAAAAGGGAGCACTACTTTATGATGACTTATGTGTAAGAGTGAGTAAAGGGCTTAAAAGGTTCTTCCTCTCCTTTCAATGAAACAACATAAATGCAATATGCAAGCATCATTACTAAGACATGAAAGAAGCACTATATATGCAATTTGCGCGAATGTTTTCTAGAAAATGACAATCTTTAAGTAACAATTAGCCCCCCATACAACATCGATGATACTTCGGACGCACATATCTTGGATTATTTCTTATACGCTCCTCGTACCAGAAATAGGCCCCGCAATGTTGACAAGTCTGCACGTATTCCAGCGGGGGACCTGCAATAATAATAAAAGATGTCAGATACAAATAGTGTACATATACATTATTTGTAAGTAGCATCATTCATAACTACCTGTGAATCTCGATTGGCTTACTCAACTGGTAGTACACTTACCAAGGTCGTTAACGACCGAGTTAGCCCAGATATCTAATGGAAAACAAAGAAATATACAATTAGATGTAACAAATTATATACCCCGGAAATAATAACAGCCGGTAGACAGCACGCTTTATGTAATAAAAGTCACCACTCAATATGATTAAAAGGAAGCAAACAAACCTAAAACACCAATGTGCGCTATACACCCGTATGAAGAATGAGCAATATGAGTGGTTGCTTCATCCATAGAAGTAGCAGCTGCACTACCGTTGCCTCCTACAGAATGCAGAAACACATAAGAACCCAAGTACGTTAATTGACACTCACAAAAGACATGAAACAATCCCTAGACAACTTTGAAACAATAGGAGCAGAACTGAAAAACCTTCAACATTAGCTTCCAATGTATGCCCACCCAAGGAAGATTCATTCGCAACACCACCATTGTTGATAGGAATAGCCACTGTGGTGGAACAGTTGTGTGCAAAACAAACACACAGCTGAGAATTGACATGTGCAAATAGACAGAAAAACAATTGGCGCAAACAAAAGACAGCACTTACATGAAGGGCCTGATGCGATACCGACCTTCCCAACAGAGGGTTCCACCGCTTCACTAAATCCAACACTACTAAAAGGAGGTTGCAGATCAGAGCCACCAACTGACCCGGAATCCAATTCATGCACACATTGTGTTTTCAATCCCGAGTTTCGTTCTGAGGTTTCACCAACAATAACTTTTGACCAATCACTTGTAACAAAATCGGCACGTTCTATGTGAGTTATGACATTACCAGTAGCGCAAAACCCCCAAAGGCCTGACTTTCAAATCCACATACATGACAAAAACCCAACTGACGTGTACACTGTCTTTTAGATGAGTCGTGTTGCTGTATAGTGTCACCAACGAAATAGCCATCACTTAGTTTATGGAAAAAGTTGATTTCATAAGTTAAAAAAAAGATATTACTTGCTCACAAATCCAAGGAATCCATTCATCCATTTGATGATACACTTGACGTGATATTTTTGCACGCGAGTATTTTACATAACACAATGCATAACATGCTTAGAGATGTTAGACAAATTTCTGGTTTTACCATCCTTACCACCAGGAGGTTCCAAATATTGAATAAAACCACTTCAACAATTCACTATGCACCGGAATAGGTGGGCTGGTCCATTCCCTATCTCAATAACCGAAGAGCGTAGAATGTTTGCTTTTGAAAATGATTTTTCAAGAAGGTAATTAGAGTATAATGCTAACACATATTATAGGAGCTGTTCTAGAGAATATGATAGAAGAGGAAGGCTATAACTTCTCATATATGTCAATGTTCAGAAACCACATTTACATCAACTTTCATAACCACATTTGACCCTTACTTTAGATATAACTTATCTACCAATAGCTATCTACCAACAATTACACTTGCTATGTTAATGACTGTAGCAACAGTCGTATGATGTATTGTGTCACGGGTCTGTGTATCCTCTTTTGGACTCTTAAGTTTTGTTTTCCACCAGCAAGGTTTAGTGTTCATATTCTTTATAGTTACACCCATTATATAATGTAAATTTACCACCTAAAAAGTCATTTAATCCCATGCTTATTTAGGAAAGCCTTTGCTGAGTGCATATCTCACATATAGCCTCCATTTCTACTGAAACCAATGCGGATAACATTTACTTCAAGTGGGACTTGGAAGGGTGGGGGGGGGGGGGGGGCGAACCTGCACAAAGAGAAAAAAACTCCTACATTAAATAGTACTTACACCATGAAATCTCAATCTAGAATAAGTGACTGTATATGACAAAGGATGCCACCAAACAACTAACTTCACAACGCGAAGGAAGCAGAAATATCAAGAACAAACGAAAAGTATCTGTTCAACTTGCTTTTGATGTAAAATCCTGATACACATTGCATTCTCTGTAAATATTGATCTGAAAAGTGCTACTAAAATTGATAGTATGACATGCATTAATACTGAAGTTCAGCGACAAACAACACCAACTTGTTATGGATCCAATAATCGCACCCAAACATAAAATAGAAACGGGTCAAACATGGCAATAGGGTCAAACGTAAATTCCTCCCATGCTAAGCAAGAAATAAGTAACAACTACCCTAGACTACTAACCCGTGGTATCGCAGCACGATAAAAAAATTATATCCTAAGTAAAACAAAGTCATATAAAGAATCATACTCATACAAAGGGAATTGTAATAGGGTACTTGTAATCATATATATCAACAAATTTATGGTTACAAACAAAAATACCATGTAAAAAAATGTGTTAACAAACATTGATCTTATTTTGATTTCACATTATGTCCCCTGTGAATTATATGATAATGTTCAAAGTTACATTAAATGAACTACTTTTTTTGTTTCATGATGTTTTTTTTTGTTTTGATGTTGCATTAATATTTTCCTTCTATATACCACATATGATATACATTTGTTATTTCATTATTTTTATTTTGTATTTTTGATTTATCACATTTGATAATTTGTATTTAATAATTCTGGAGCAGAGTATCATATATGATAAAACATGAAGTTCAACATTTTTCCTCAGTTTCGAATGCTAAAACATACGAATGATTATGAATTTTTTTCAATACCAACTTTAAAAAGATAGACATTTAATTCAAAAACATAGTTAAAGTAATACTAATACATAGTTAAAGCATGATAATATGCAACATCTGCTTATCTTGCCTAGTAATAAATCATATATGATGTAAATTATCATATTTGATAAATCATATATGATATACATTATCGCATCTACAATTACCTGCAATTAGATAAATCTAATACCACAAAAAAAGCAACAAAAAGTTAACTACAAAAAAAGTCAATACATGAGCATTGTCTAACAATTTGTGGATCTTATAACCAGATCTCTAAATGTAAACATAGGCACCTTCATCAGAATTAGAACAAAATGACTACATATCAAATACGTGTCTAATGAATAAAGTGTCTAATGAATAAAGTTTGCGTCTCAGAACAAAGTCTAATGAAGAAAGTGTTTTGTTTTGATGCAGCATAACCTACATATATATGAGCCTAGGTTTTTCAACTAACATATATGATTAATGCTTAATTTCTAACTTTTATTGGCAAGGTGTATGTTTTCTGCTTTGCCGAAGGCAAAGTGTCTATCATATATGATATATAATGAGAGTTATCTACAAGTTTTTTCTTTAATATATCATATATGATAATGTTTGTAAGTTTTTACACATTTTTCATTTAGTTTATCATATATGATAATGTATATCATATATGATAATTTACATCATATATGATTTATTACTAGGCAACCACACTCCATCTGTTTAACCTATGCTAGTTCTTTCTGCTTCACTTCATGATAATTTTTCTTACATGTTCTCTTCAGGCTTTGTAAGTTTTTATTTTCTTAGTGAAACTAACTTGTTTAACCCCTTTCAAAGGGAGTTCGCCTAATTTTCAATCACACATCAAAATCTTACGGCTTCTCTAATGGCTTAGCCGTGTTCTAATACTATTACTCAACTTGCTTCTAGTTTTATTTCTTCTCTAAAGTCACATTATCATCAACGAATCGTTTTCTATGATAATTTTTTTCCTGAATGTATAGCTAAAACCTAACTTTTAAACTCATTTTTTCAATATAATATGACTAGCATATTAACTTCAATAAAAATGACGATATATCCATCAAAAGTTTTATTATGACTAGTGAATGCAAAATAACTGTAAAATATGTAGTTAATAAATGTGTTTATACCTTTATGCTTTCTTTTAATCGTTCTTTTTGAAGTTTTTTTGCTCGAACCTTAACCGTCATTTTTTGCCTCCATTTATGATGTTATTTCAGCTTTTGATTTTGATCTTTTAATGCTGTTTTAATCGATTTATATTCGTTGTGTGTGTATTTTTAGTGTGTGCTTTTTTGATCGGTGTAGTGTGTGTGTGTTTTACTGTGTGTTTTAGAGTGAGAAATGATCGGCGTTGTGTGTGTAATCGTGCCTAGGCGGTGTGGTAGGTGTAGTCGTGAAATGACCGAAACACCCTTCCACCCTTTTTTTTTCTTTTTATTAAATTATTTGTTTTAATCTTGGCCATTGATCGTGATTGGATGGGTGGTTAGGATCGGTCCCCCCATATCCAAGGAAGGGTGGGTATCCAAAATAACTCTCCTCTTAGTTTTTATCTAAAAGTAAAATGTAATTGACTAAATTACCCGCGTCTTCATCCTGCAACCACAACCACACCACTGCGGCAC
>BQNB010088279.1:0-27699 GCA_026074375.1 Tanacetum coccineum | reverse complement strand
GTAGTAATAGTTTCTTTATCATGTTTGAATAAAGAAAACCTTATTAGTAATGTTGATTGTGTTCTTCATATTCCGCTGCATATTTTCAATCAATGTTATCATACCTTAGATGAGTCCTAATAACGATCTATGGAATCATTATAGGATTTCACAAACTGTCAATACTGAAGTTATCTCTCCTAGTGCTGATCATGAAGAAGAGGTCTTCTCTGATGCAGATGATGATGAGATGCCTGAAATAAGGATTTATGATAAATCAAGTGAAGGTATCTTTGAAAAGGCTTCTTATGATGATGAAGGGATCATTTCTGATTTCAACAATTTACCTGATGAGGTAGATGTTCCTACAAATCCCACTCTAAGGATTCACAATGCTCATCCTCAAAGTCAAATCCTTGGAGATCCCAATACACCTGTTCAGACTAGAAGCTCTCTCAAGAAAATCACTGAGGCTCATGCTCTAGTGAGCTACATTCAAGCTCACCAAAGAAGCAATCATAAAGATCAACAACACTGTCTTTTTGCTTGCTTTCTATCTCAGTTTGAACCAAGAAAAGTGACAGAAGCCCTTGAAGATGGAAGCTGGGTTGAAGCTATGCAGGAAGAACTGTTGCAGTTCAAGCTTCAACAAGTATGGGTTTTGGTTGATTTACCCAATGGTGCTAAGGTGATAGGTACTAAATGGGTATACAGGAACAAAAAGGATGAGCGGGGAGTAGTTGTCAGAAACAAAGCAAGGTTGGTAGCTCAAGGTCATAGACAAGAAGAAGGGATTGATTATGATGAGGTTTTTGCACCTGTAGCAAGAATTGAAGCTATCAGGTTGTTTTTAGCCTTTGCCTCATTTATGGGGTTCATAGTCTATCAAATGGATGTCAAGAGTGCTTTTCTGTATGGCACTATTGATGAAGAAGTCTATGTCTCACAACCTCCTGGTTTTGTTGATCCTGAGCATCCTACAAAGGTTTATAAGGTGGTCAAAGCCTTGTATGGATTACACCAAGCCCCTAGAGCTTGGTATGCTACTCTGTCCACCTTCCTAGAGAAGCATGGATACAAGAGGGGAACCATTGACAAGACTTTATTCATTAGAAGAAACAAGAAGGATATCATGTTGGTTCAAGTGTATGTAGATGATATCATTTTTGGATCTACCAACAAGTCTTGGTGTGCTGACTTTGAAGCTTTGATGCAAAGCCGATTTCAAATGAGCTCCATGGGTGAACTTACATTCTTTTTAGGTCTACAAGTCAAGCAGAACAACGAAGGCATCTTCATATCTCAGGACAAGTATGTAGCTGACATGCTCAAGAAGTTTGATCTTGTGAATGTCAAAGCTGCCATCACTCCCATGGAGACCAAGTTGCCTTTAACAAAAGATGAGGAAGCTTTTGATGTAGATGTACACTTGTACAGATCTATGATAGGTTCTCTCATGTACTTAACTGCTTCTAGACCTGATATTATGTATGCAGTATGTGTTTGTTCACGTTTTCAGGTAACTCCAAAGACTTCTCATCTCAATGCTGTCAAGAGGATCTTCAAGTACCTCAAGGGCAAACCCAACTTGGGATTATGGTATCCTAGGGATTCACCCCTTGATTTGGAAGCATTCTCTGATAGTGACTATGGTGGTTCCAACCTTGACAGGAAATCCACAACAGGTGGTTGTCAATTTCTTGGTCAAAGACTTATCTCATGGCAATGCAAGAAACAGACTATTGTAGCCACGTCAACAACTGAAGCTGAATATGTGGCTGCTGCACATTGCTGTGGACAAGTGTTGTGGGTTCAAAATCAATTGTTGGACTATGGTTTCAACTTCATGAATACCAAAATCCACATTGATAATGAAAGCACAATCTGCATTGTGAAGAACCCTGTCTATCATTCCAAGACCAAACACATTGAGATTCGACACCACTTCATCAGAGATTGTTATGAGAAGAAGCTCATAAGTGTGGAGAAAATTCACACAGATTTAAATGTAGCTGACTTGTTGACAAAACCATTTGATGGACCCCGGTTCAATTACTTGGTAGTTAGCATTGGTATGATCAACCCATAAGCTACATTTAAGGGGAGGAAAAAGTGTAAATTTTATAATGTATTATTAAGTTCAATCTTAGAATTAATTCTGGTAGTATAATTTAGGGTTAGTTCTGATAACATAGTAAGTCTGCTAGTGTAAAAGTTAAAACTGGTAACCACTTAATACTGGTAGTTGAGTATTAAGACTGGTAGTTATCCTAGGTTAATTCTGTTTAGTATAAGTTAAATTAGAATTGTCTTTCTTGTTTAGACTAACTTTGCAGGTACTACTTGGAGTCGAAAAGGGTGATGCAAGATCAACTTGGACATGGAAAAGAAAATGCCAGTTGTCACTTGCCAATTGGATGCAATTTGGTTGTAAGTAATGATGTTGTGGTCAACTTGCTGAAAATATAATTAAAACTGGTTGACTATTTTAAGTCTGGTAGTGCAAGTTTTTAAGTCTGGTGGTTTTCAATTAATACTGATTGAAATAAAATTATTTTATTTTATTCAAACATAACCGTTGAAGATATTTTAGCCGCCTAAAACGCTGATAGAGTACTTATATAGGGATAAAGTAATTTCTCTTTCATCCTTATCACTATTTACCCTATTATATCTTTCTCAAAAGAAATCGCTAAAATTACTCTCACTACCAGACCTAATCTGTCAAACGTCCCATCACCAGTATTAATTTTTTGAAGATTCAAATATTTTCACCAAATCAATCAATGGCGCAACTTAAGTATTGCGATAAGCACAATCAAGTTGGTTTCTTACTCAAACCCACTGAGAGTGCTGGTTACACAGAGATAGTGGATTTCCTCAGAAGGTCAAAATTGAGGTATGCTCTCACTCACAATCCACCTATCTACGATTCTCTTGTCAAGCAGTTTTGGCAGACTGCAACTGCTAGAACACTTGAAGATGGGATTCAACAACTTAATGCAACCATAGATTCTATTGAATATACAATCACTGAAGAGTCTGTATTAGGAGGCAACTCAATTAGCAGATGCTTCAGTGGATTAACATGTTGCAAAATGAAGAGAATTTTTGTAGGATTGCAAAATTTTGGGTAGGTAAATGACAGAACTTTTACTTTTGGAGAAAAGTCACTTTACACCCCAATGGAGATTCTTAGTCCATCATATTCTTCATTGTATAAGCTCCAAAAGTGGAGGATGGGATCAGTTTGGTAGCAACATCGCCACTGCTTTGATCTGTCTTTCCACTGGAAGAGACTTTAACTTTTCAAAACTTATCTTTGATGGATAGATTCCAATTTTGAAAGGCAATCTAAGTTTTTAATTCCCCCATTTTCTTCAAAATGATTTTGAATGTTCAAACTGAAAACAAAAACCTTTTTGTCCCTGTATCATTAACCAAAAAGATTTTTGGAAATATGAAAAGAGGTTTTCAAGGGATACATAGACCATTGTTGCCTGTTATGCTAACCATTGATGCAGGTCAACCTCAACCAAGTGCTGATCCAACACCATCTCAGTCTGTACCAGCTACCTCATCATCTCATGTACAAATAACACAACCACCTCCCACTGTAACTCACTCTGTACAACCCTCCATCAACCATCAAGGTGTACAAAACCAACAGCTACAAACACCTCCAAACTCAACCTGTACAAACAAACCTCATCTCCCCAGTCTCTACCGTTCCTGACATTCAACCAAAAAACTCTTCAACCATCTCTCAAATTCCATCACCTTCATATCATGATACAGAAGGTCCATCATTTGAACCTTCTTATCACATGTCTCCACCACCTTCACATGAACCTGAGATTCAAGCATCTAGATCTAGTGAAGAAAGTGAGCAACTTAGGAACCTGATGGATATTGTACCTAGGCTGGAGTCAAGAGTAAAATCTTTGGAAAAGGAACTGAGTGAAACTAAGCAGACTCTTGGAACAGAAATCTTCAAGCTGAATGAGAAGGTTAAAAAGCTTGAAGACAAGTTGAGGAAGAAGAGGAAAAGTAAGGAAACTAAGGATGCACAGGGTCAGGATCAAGATGTTCCTTCTCAAACAGATCAAGGAGATACATTTGCTACTCCTGAAAAGAGCAAGGGTTCAGGGGAGGCTCAAGAAGAACAAATAAGTCCTTCCACTTTAGAGGCTGCACAAATCTTAACTAATGTAGCTTCAGAAGGATTTAAGGGATCACAAGCACCTCTTGGTAGCAAGATTTACAGAAGGAAACCTAAATCTAAACCAACTCCTACCAAAATTCTACATTTTGAAGAACCTGATGAGTCTCAAGTTAATACTGGTAGTACAATTTCAGCTCAGGTTAATACTGCTGAAGTTAATACTGCTGAACTCAATGCTGTTAGTACACCTTCAGCTCAGGTTAATACTGCTGAGGTTAATACTGCTGCACTTAATACTGGTGAGACAGAAAAAGTTCAAAGGAGAAAAGGAAAAGAGCCAATGACTGAAGAAGACCTTCAAGCTGAAGTTCAAGCATCAAAGAAATCAAAAGAGCTTCAAGAGCTAGCAGATTTAGAGGAAGCTAAAAGAGTGCAAGCTAAAATGGATGCTGAAACACAAAGACAGATTGATCTTGATGCACTTCTGGCTAGAAGATTGGTAGAGCAAGAGGAAGAAGCTGCAAGAGAAGCACTGGCTACTGAATTTGACTACATTCAAGCAAGATTAAATGCAGATCAGATTCTTGCAGAAAAGATTCAACAAGAAGAAAGGGAGCAATATTCTATTGAGGAAAGAGCAAAGTTCTTACATGACACAATTGCTGCCCAAAGGAAGTTTCTTGCAGAACAAAGGAGTGCTGTTATCAGAAACAAGCCACCAACAATATCTCAGCTCAGAAATCAGATGATCACTTATCTGAAACATGTTGCCAATAAGAAGCATGCTGAGTTAAAGTCTAAATCATTTGAGGAGATTCAAGTCCTGTATGAGAGATAACAGAAGCAAGATAGACTTTAAGGCTATTGGATCTATAGAAAGATGAAAGAGCAATCAAAAAGATGAATGAGAAAGATGCTGATAAAGAGGAAGAAAAGAAGGATGAATCTGTTCATGAGGAAGTTCAAGAGGAAGAAGGAGCAAAGAAAAGGAAGTTAGGCACAAGGAGGAAGTTAAAAGCAAAAAGGAGAAAGCATGGCTCTAGTCTCACAAGAGAAGATGATGATTTGAAGATATGCTTACATATAGCTCCTGATGAAGACAAAGTGATTGATGTAGAGAGTCTTGGAACATCAATTTCCATTATTGAATGGCAGGTCATTTTTCCTCACGACTAACTCAATCTGATCAAACCAAAAACTAATGATGGGATATATATCTGAATAAAGGTATAACAAGGATAATGGACATCAGAGTTTCTTTTGCACCTTGATGGGGTCCTATCAATTTTGGACAGAGACAAGACTTGAAAGTTATCTATTGAACTAGCATGGAAAGAATATAAAGACACACTTCCTGAAGGATTTGACAAGATGCTTTGGGGAGATCTAATGATTATGTTCAATCAAGGTGATGCTGCAGACTTTTGGGATACACAGCAAAATTGGAAACTTATCAGTTGGAAATTACAAGATCCTAGGGGTACATACTATCATGCAAGTACTGGACTTGTCATTCATATGTTTGTAGAAAACAGATTACCCTCTGACCAAAGGATTTACTTTCAAACAAGTTGGGAATCTGAAGTTAGAAATGAAAGAGAAAGCTCATGGCCTTTGGAGCTGATCAAGTTTGTGAAACAACAGTTGGAAGAATTTGAAGATTCTAATGATGATGACACAGTCACATCTGATCATGAAGAGGAAGAAAGGGTTTGAGGGATGGTTAACCACCACATAACATATGGTCTTTGGTTCACATGGTTTAACACCCCCCCCCCCCCCCCCCCCCCCCCCCCCCCCCCCCCGACATAGAACATAACTAGTCAAGAGAAACGGATGCTTGGTAAAGATCTATCAAATCGTTATATGTTGGGTCAATTTACCAAAAATTGTATGGTATTCTATGCACCATAGTATTTATACTAAAGCATGACTAGCCCTGAGCAAACGGCTACAGGTAAAGGCATATCAAATCCGTTGATGGCTGTAATGGTTTGCCAAAAATCATATGGTATTCAACTCACCAATGTTTCAAGTACTGAGAGTTGAAATGGTTTCTGTAGACCATGGAACATACACCTTTCTGGTGGCCAAAGACTGATACTCCAGAGTTAATGGTAACTGGTAAAGGAGACATCAAATCATTTACATTTTCAATGATTCTCCTCTCAAGGAGTTTGCACAACTGGAAGTGTTGAGAATAGGACTGTAAACTTTATGATTTGATGTACAAAATTGTCAAGGTTGCTGATGCAAGAGTTAAAGACTAGTTGCTGTCAAGATTTGAAGACATAAAGTCATATTATTTTGAAGACAGAAGTTCAAGACAATCCTCTAAAGCCCAAGGTGAAGCTTAAAGTAGTTAAAGTAAAAGATTGTTCTGAAGGAATTGAAGTTATGAATGAAGATCACGTTAGGGGAGGATTGTTAAGGAAAATTTGTAAACACAGACATAATCTGTTGTGTGTGTGTGTGTGTGTTAAGTCGTGTTGTTCATTTAGTAATGATAGAGAAATAGTTAGTTCTGTTAGTATAGAAAGTTAAGTCTGAGTAGAGCAAGTTAAGTCTGCCGCACTAACCTTAAATCACGTGACAGTATTAGAAAGTTATTACTGTTTTTTGTCAGAAAGTTAATGTCTGGTTGTATAATATTAGTCATAGTGTTTATCAGTTATTAGGTTCATTCTAGGAAGAGATAATCATTATTCTTATCGCGTTTTTAGGGGTTCCTTAGAATCTTATAAAAGGAACGTAGAATAGTATTGTAAAGGATATGAGTTGATTGATCATTCACAATCAACATAGTACTAGTAATAGCCAGTTTAGTGATTTTGTTTTGTGTTCATCCTGTATAGATATTGAATCCCCGTCATTTTTTGTATTCTCGGTTATTGTCTCTCATAGTTTCTTTGGATTTATTCAGAGAACTATAAGTCGTTTAAGGCTCATTAAGATCCTGTTGAGAAGGACCTACAAGTATTAACTGGTTTGACAGCAGTATTAATTCTAGCACCAACAGTATTAACACTTGCACCAGCAGTATTAACACTTGCACCAACATTATTATTATTGCCAGGGGACCGGGTTAATATGTTGTGGAACAATCTTCTAATTGGATCAGGGTGAGTCCATTTTATTTAGCAAAGGTTCTTGTGTTTCACCGTCTTGAGTTGTTCCAACTGGTCTTTGAACTTTTTATCACACAATAATGAAGATGTCAAAACTACCACAAACATAACAAGCTTTATTAATCATTTTAAAGTCACTTCCTAGTCTTTGGGACATAAGATTGTTCCAGTTTCTTTGGTTCCCTCTAGGATAGTGTTTGTTTTGTTTAGGTATTTCTACCTTCTCTACAGTTTCCCTAACCAATTTTATCTTTTCAGTGATAGGTCTAACAGTTTTATTCCTTTACCATTTAGGTATAAATTCTACCTACTATCATTCATCAGAATTCCAATCCTCAATGACTAGAGGTCTAAAGCTGTTTTCCTTAATAGTTTTAGGTTCTACTGCATCACCATTATTTTTTTACACCAGTAGACTCATAATTTGACACATCTTTCTTTCAACTATTTCATATTCTCACTTTCAACTATTTCATCCATAAACGTTAGATCAGGTTTGCGAGGTATGAAATTCCCTGTATAAAGGTGGGAAGTGGTAGTGTATGCTAATCCCAGGACTTATTATACTCCTAATTTTATAACATCTCAGATGAATTCACAAAATTTTACTTGCAGAGAAGTGTAGTGAAGAAGCTGTATTATATCCTAGTCCAGTTTTAAACTTGTCACAAACTTGACTAGGATCGACGGTTCCTCTGGTGGACTTCTAGGAGAGTAGAAACGATGAGAGCAAATCATACCAAGCACGTGGATCTTGTTTCAACCCATAAAGATCAGTCTTTAGCTTATACACATGATTAGGATTATATAGATCTACAAACCCGTCTGGTTGACTGACGTAGGCCTCCTTACGTAGAATGCCTTCAAGAATGCAGTCTTCACATCCATTTGATAAACAACCATGTTCATATGAGCAGCAAATGCTATAAAGATACGGATGGCCTCAAGTTGAGCAATTGGAGCAAAAGATAGGGATGGCCTCAAGTCGAGCAATTAGAGCAAAAGATCCCCTCGCTACCAAACAAGCCTTATTTTTCTACACACCTCCCAGCTCATCTAATTTCACCTTGTATATCCATTTTGAGGTAATAATCATAACACGATCTGGACGAGGTACCAGCTCCTAAACTTCAAGACGTTCAAACTCATTGAGTTATTCTTGAATGGCTTCAAATCTAGAAGGATTCAGTCAATGCTTCTTTGTAACTCTTTGGTTCGACGGAAGGAAGAAAAGTATCGAAATAACATAATAGGGCTTCATCTTAAAGTTGATGTTGAGTAGAGACCGTTCTAGAAGGATCGCCAATAACATTGTCAATTGGGTGATCTTTTTTCCATCTACTGATGTGTTTAGGTAGTTGATTTAGTGAGTGCAAATTATCTGGAATAATAATCTAAGAAGAGGATTCTTCAGAACTTGGTTCTGGAATTGGATTATTAAAAGAAGAATTATTATCCATGTGTGCATCTTCAGTATCATGATCTACTTCTTTAATATCGAGATGAATAACTAGAAATGGTGTTTCTTGAGTTGTTTGTAAAGTACTTGTATATGGTGCATCTTGATCACTTGTAGTTGAGGAAGGTGTACTGGTTAAAACAGTAGGTTCTAGAGCAATGACTGCAGGAACTTAAGAATCAACACAAGGTGGAGGATTAAGGTACTCATCAAACATAGGCTAAAACAATGTTTCCAAATCGTTCTTCGTTGGTGGAACATATGGAGTTGAAGAAGGAATGTTTTGCATGAGTCCTAAACTAATTGTTCCAGGAGTCAAAAGTTTAGGCTCGGGTCCTGAACTGAATTGTTCAGAAGCCATTGTTGTCAACTCATCAAAATTAACATGAATGGTTTCAATAATCATTCAGGTCCTTTTGTTATAGATATGAAATACTTTCTTTGCAGGAGCATAACCAACAAAAAATCCTATATCAACTTTCGATTTCAACTTACCAAGGTCTTCACTGTCATTAGTGGGATAATAGAGAGCACCAAAGACATAGAGATAAAATAAGTCAGGTTTTCTATCATGGAGAAGTTCATATGGTGTTTTGTTTTGACGTTTTTAGATTAGTGATCGATTTTGAGTATAGCAAGTTGTCGCGACTGCTTCTGCCCTAAGAAATAACAAAGCCTTTAAAAAGATCAACATAGTGCGAGCAGCTTCCACTAAAGTACGATTCTGTCTTTCAACAACGCCATTCTGTTGTGGAGTACGAGCAACAAATGTTTGGTGTGAGATTCCAACTTCTTCATAGTAAGATCTAGTGTCTGATTGACAAACTCAGTGCCATTATCAGTCTTGATATTATGATTAGTTGCTTCATATGAGCTTGAATCATTTTCAAAAATTTAATCACAAACTCTAAAACTTCATCCTTTCAACCATGTAAACCAAGAATAATCATCAATGTAACCAATATATATTTTGTTGATCCCAATGAATAGATCTTTAACTCCTTAGCTTGATGTAAGGTTTAGTATCCTTGGATAAATCCAAAGGTACTAAGAATGAAACTTTGTGTATATGATATAAACTATGCAGAATCTAGTTTATACCACTAAGAAGAATAACAGCAATGTATGTTTGACAAACAGAAAATATAACCAAAACAATAAGCTCCAATACATTAATATGATCACTCTTTGAAAGTGTTAGGGTTTACAACCTTGAAGCTATGAATACTATGAAAGACTGATATGATGTGATACTAATGCCAAAACCTAGGATCTCCTTTTATACACCAAGGAGTCCTTTACAAGATAACTATGAATCTTCTAAAACATTAAGCTTATATGCATATCTTTCTAAATATATAGAATATACACAAGATAACTAATACATATCTTTTAACATGTATTTACATCTCTTCACACATCTTTATCTTCATGCAGTCTTCAATCTTTATCAGCAGTATAAATCCCCTCAGCAGTGTTAAGTTAGTACTAGCAGTACTAACTTATTCCTAGCAGTACTAACATTCTTCTAGCAGTACTAACACTTTGACTTGGCAGTACTAAG
The DNA here is from genome assembly GCA_026074375.1 of Tanacetum coccineum. Taxonomy (NCBI): domain Eukaryota; kingdom Viridiplantae; phylum Streptophyta; class Magnoliopsida; order Asterales; family Asteraceae; genus Tanacetum; species Tanacetum coccineum. Next base: position 17,404 of record BQNB010088279.1, on the reverse strand, counting down.
TTCTAATGAGCTTAATTCCCAACACTATTCCTCGAATGAATGATAAATTAACCTCGAGTCTTGCCTATACTACACTACAATGATTAGGTGCACTGCCTAGGGGGTTGTAAAACTTCTTGTGTTTACGAAGACCACATCAAGTTATATGTATCGCGTTCATGGATTTGATCATGCATGTGTGGTTTTGTCGCTTTTTCTGGAGCATTGGTATCGGTTAGGATTATAAGAGTGTACTAGTAGTATATTAAATTCTAGAACTTGTTTTAGTGATGCATCCTGAGACCGCTAGTGAGATCGCGTTCGTATGATTAGAATTTGCTAAATGATAAGAGGCATTAGGATAAACCCATGTTTTTAGCCTGTATTTTATATAGTTATGATGGTCACCTCGATCATATAACTACCCCTACACCCTTGCTTCACACTCATTTTTAGTGCAAGATACCCTTAGTACACCCCTCTGAGCCTATCCTTTTTGTGGTTCTCGTAATTTTCTAATGGATTCATGATTATTAATGAAGAGCATTGTTTACACTCCACCAAAATGTTACACCCAAATCGCCTTAGCCTTCCTTGTATGTATTCATTTTTAGTACATTATTGTTATCACATTTCTAAACCCCGGTTATTTGTTTGTTTAAGTACATAGTTGCTAAGTCGAGTCTTTTATTAATGTATATAGTTTTGGGACGATTGGGATTCTTGGTAGTTTTTATTTTATGGATAAATGGGGAAGAAAGTCAAATTATTGCCCCCATACGTGCTTAATACACTCCATGTTATTTTGATCCTTCTAATTCGAGTCATGTAGTTAGTTTATGTTTATGAGTTGTAAAACTCAAGTGTAGGGTTGCAATTATAAACCCCGAGTCATGTATTATTTATGTTCAAGCAAATGGCATGAAAAAAGTGTACGAAAAAAATAGAAAAAATAAGAAAAAATATACATGTTTTGGGCGCCGCCAAGACCGCTATTGAGAAAAAATAGAAAAGAGAAAAATGTACATGCTATGCTTACGCCAATGCGGTGGAGGTTTGGTCCTTTATCAAGCCTATAGTAATTTAGAAGCTATGACAGGTAATGAGTGTTAATTTTTCGTTTCCCATATTGTTATAATTCATTATACAACCAAGAGAAAGAGAGAATCCAAACACTTATGTGAGGTGCTAGTATATAATTTTTGTACTTTTAGTAACGAGATCTAATTGGTTGTGCCATGAATTATCTTTATTGAGTAAGTTAAATGCCTTAGATATTATTATTAACTAGGTAGAAAACCTAATTTGCTTGAGGACAACCGAATCCCAAGTGTAGAGGTATTTGATAAGGTGTCATTTTATATACTTTTCCGGGGCCATTTAACCCCCTAAATCATGCAAATATGCTCAAAATACGTGCTTAATCATTTCTTTTTGTATTTTTAGCACTTGGTTGGCATTTGGAAGAAATACACGTGACTTAGACTCAATTTGAGAAGAAAGGGACAAGATCTCACCTCTACACAAAATTCAAAGTCAAAAGGCCATACAGAGTCTGGAGACGGCGTCACAAATCATTGTGATGGCATAAGGATGTCAAAGAGATGGCATCAGGAATCTTGGTGACGGCGTCAGAAGTAGCCAACTTAAAGAATCCTAAAGAAGATTCGGCGTGCTGACAGCGTCACAATTAACAAGCGATTCCGTCGCGGTTATTTTCCTATATATACAAACATAATTTTTAGGGTTTCAGGGTGGAAAATTCATGGGATTCGTGAGGAATATTTAGGAAACGATTTTTATCAGTCTTAAGGTCGTTTTTAGGGTTCTCAAACCCTATTGTATCCACCATTACTCCATGTTTTAATTAAGTGAAGTTCTTTTATCCCTTTAATCTTTCAATATGTCTATGTGTTGTTTGATTAAATGTTCTTCGCTTTCTTTTAACATGTTAGGCTAAGTTAATTAGTGTTTACTTATGATTGCATGAAACTTAATTTGTGATTTATTTTAATATTGCTTCTTGTTGGTGGTGTGCACGTTAGGCTCTAGAAAACTAGCTTCTTTATAGATTGCGAAGACGTCTAGGGAAACCTAATAGTGTAGAAAGGATACCATCGCAACAGTCTTCATACTACCTTGCTCTAATATGGTTAATCACCTTTTAAGTGTTTGAACGCATGTAATATACTCTTAGGGGCCTTGTAATAGTCTTATACTACCTTACTTGTGCGTTGCCTTAACGGAATATTGCATAGAATGTGGGTTCGTGCAATTCGCTTATGAATTAGGAAATACTTACACATTACACCACAAGTGTGATGGGAAATAGGATTAGGAAGAGCAATCTAAGGAGTAGTGCATGATTAAGTAGACATGTTTGTTTACCTATACGAGTTTCCATGGTAGATTAGATTAGATTAGATTAGTAGTTAATTAGTTTAAACCAAACCCCTTTAAAACCGAGATTTTACTTGCTTTCAAAAAAATATAAAAGTAGAAAAATAATCTTCTTTCAACCCTTAGACCTTAGTTACATTCTATTCGAGCCTTCACAACACTATTCCCTAAGTGAACGATAAATTAACCCCTGGGTCTTGCCTATACTACACTACAACGATTAGGTGCACTGCCTAAGAGGTTGTAAAGCTTCTTGTGTTTACAACGACCGCATCAATAATAAGCTTTTTGGATATTAATTTTTATAGTTACTCTATTAGGACCATCCTTTCTGTCGTATCCCTTCAAAAGTTCTTGACAAAGAAGAATGTTGTTTCGAATATGTCTTTAAGGCACAAAAGTACTTTGATTCAACCCCACAAGATCACCAAGAGAACCCTTCATTATGTTCGTAATAACCTTGCTTACGCATTTGTAAATCACATTACAACATACAATATGCCTAAAGTCAGTCACTTTATCAAGGGTTTAAATCTTAAGAATCAAGGAAATCAAAGTAGAATTAATTTCTCTCAGCATTTTCCCAGTAACAAAAAATTCTCTAACAGATTCACAAACTTCCTTGTCTACAATCCTCCATACCTTTTTTAAGAAGAGAGAAGGAAAACCATCAGGTGTAGGATCCTTGTTGTTATCAATTTGGAAGATATCCTCTTTTATCTCTTCATCACAAATATCCCTGGCCATAGTATTAGCAACATCAGCATATAATTTCTTCTTAATAAGATGACTTGAGGATTCAAAATCCTTTACAGTACTAGCTTCTCCAAGGAAATTTGAAAATGCTTAACAAATTGATTAGCAACTTCTTCTCCATGGAACATGTTTCCCTCATTATCTCTAATATAGTTGATTCTACTTTTATGATTTCTACTTTTAAGAACTTTATGGAAATATGCATTGTTCCTATCCCCAACATTTAACCATTTGATTTTAGCTTTTCTAAAACAATAACTTGTCCTCATCTTTCATGGCTTCTACATACTCTTGAAGATATTTACTTTCTTCATGTCTCAACTTATCATCATAAGGATCTCTGTCAATCTTTGACTGAATCTCTTTCAGTTTAAGCTTCAAATATGTGACATTATCAAAGATATTACCATTCTTCCATGTAAGCTTCTTGAAATCTCTTTTTAAGCTTTTTATCTTTTAAAAGGTTTTAAACATCTGACATCCTTCATGCTTATTAGTCCAACATTTATTAACAGTAGGTAAGAATTCTTGTTTATCAGCAACAAAATTTGCAAATTTAAAAGCTCTTCTCTTTGCCTGAATGGAATTAGGCAAAACGATAATAGTTGGACAATGATCAAAAATCAAGTAGGGAAGAAAAATATCATGAGCTTGAGAGAACTTATCTATGAATTCTTCATTCCCCATAACTATGTTTAGCTTCATAAGAACAATAGTAGTATTTCCAGATTTAGCATTAAACATGTTCTTTTTCCAAGTAAAGAAGAGACTAGAATTTGCAATATCATCCATTTTAATGCTATTAACACACTCCTTGAATTCATTCATATCACTGGTTATACTACAACCTCCAACGGAATGCTCATTAGGAGACAGAGTAAGATTCATATCTCCCATCATAATCCATGCTTTATCACCAACAGTTCTCTTTTGAATTTACAAATCCTTCTGTAGATTTCCCCTCTCTATACCACCATTTGCAGCATAAACAAAAGTGCAAAACACACTTTTATTGCCATTAACAGTGGTAATTTTACAGAACATAGACTCTTTGGCACTATGTATTAAGTTAATATCCACATTATTACTATTCCAACCAATCATGATTCTTCATCCTTTGTTACATAACTTCATGTTAGAATACCACTCCCAGCTTCCAAAAATTCTATCACCAACTCTATTAAGCCTTTTAGGCTTAATATGGGTCTTTAAAACTACACATACATTTAATGCTTCATCTGCAATAAAATTCCTAATTTCTTTTTGTTTATTAGAGATACTCAACCCTTTAATATTCCAGCTTCCTATTTTGAGATCCATGAATTAAAAATCATTTAAGTCACTCCTATCCATACTATCCATACCATCCTTCTCCATACATTCAGCCATATCAGTATCATCTGTATACACATCATCCACTTCTTTACTGTTATATTCATTTCCACTATTGTCATCTTTTCCTCTATCAACCAACTGAGCTTTTCTTTGTTTGTAGTAAGCAATCATGTCAATATTCCATCCCTTCATCTCACAATTCTTATACTCATATTCTTCTCAATTTTATCATACACATTTATTACGAAGTCATTACAAATTTATTCTGAAATTCAGTGACGACTTTTCTTTTTCAGATTTAGAAAAGCATCCACACTTTATAAAATATATATATAAAGTAATAAATAAAATTATTAGACGAATTATATAAAAAATCTTACAATTTAATCCTCTTTTAATTTAGATCATTTTTTCTCTATATATAATTTTTTTTAAATCGATTCTTAAGTTTTATAGTTCATATAAATCATTTTGTAATAATTTTCAGTTGCGATACACACAAAACCAAAAACATAAAACTGAAAATAAATGGCACGCAATGGAGTAAGAATGTGTAAGAGTTATCTTGTATGTCAGGAAATGGTATTTTTGACATTTAGAAGAAAATAACATCTTAACTACATATAATGTATTTACATTCTAATCTATTAACGGAATGTTTTGAATCATTAAAATGTACATGGGTGGAAAACTCATGAATCTATTAACGGAATATATTTAAACATTAAAATTTACACGACTGGAAATAAGAATGGACATGGCCAAAAATTATTGCATGGAGGGAGAACAAATCGCTACATTTAATGATAGTAGGGAAAGTATTTCATGCAAATAAAAACGCTTATGAACATGCCAAACAAAATGCACCGTAAGTTATATAAAAGGAGAAGATTGAGTGTTTTTAAAAAGACATGCGTATAACAATCTCTATATACAAGGTTGACTTTGAATACAACATTTGTATTGGATGTTAATATAAGAAACTCATTCATTTTGATATGAATTTTTTCAAATCTTAATAATATCCAAACTTAGATGTTCTTGAATTTTAAGCTATGTAACCCCCTATATATGGTATGTATTATGTGATTCAATTCACATACCCAAACACACTCCACAATAACCACAAACAACTCCATCATGAAGTGTGATGTGGATATCAGGAAAGACTTGTACGAAAAATTATGCTAAGTGGAGGTACAACCATGTTCCCTGGTATTGTTGATAGGATGAGTAAGGAAATTACTGCTTTGGCCCTAAGTATCATGAAGATCAAGGTCGTTGCACCATCGTAAAGAAAGTACAATGCCTGTATTGGAGGGTCCATCTTGGCATCACTCAACCCCTTTTAGCGGGTTTGTTTTGCAATCATCTTTTTATTCCCTTTTATAGGTAGTTGTTGGTACTTTGTTTCTAATTATTGGGTGTTATAATTGATGCAGAGGTGGATTGCAAAAGGAAAATATGACGAGCCTGGTCCATTAATCATGCACAAGAAATGTTTCTAAGACGTTTTTAAGATATTCAACAATTAATTTTCACATGTTACATGTTATGTCATATATGTTGTTTTCTCATTTTGGGTTGAGAGCGAGTAAGACAACTATTGTAACTTCAGTAATTATTTCATTTTAGTCTCATTTTAGAGGCGTTATATAATTGATATTTCATTCCAAAGATTATGAATTTCATGCATTCCATATGCCATTTCTTGCCCTTTTGAATACGCTTCAACAATCAATAGGTTAGATTTATCCATTAAGTCGTTCATCATGATCACTCTGTTAATTTGTTGATAGGTTTTAGATAGTATAAACTCGCCATGATGATGCTAAATCAACTATGATTCTGGTTTATCAATATAGATCTGCATTGTTTGTTGAGATATGGAGTCACGATGATTCTAAATCAGAATCAACCAAAGGCTGGGTTTCTGAACATTTGGACTCTTTGAGACTCTTTGGTTATTAAAAATAGAAAGAACATTAGTTTACATAATATATGATGTTATAACCCAATGTTTATGATATTCATATACATCAAAGTTTACACGCTATTAAATATCATGTTTTTATGTAAATAGAAGGCTAAGTAAGGTCATGAACTTCTTTCAGTCACCATTTGGTTGCCTTACATATAATTCTTATCTTTTATTTTTTAGTCAATTGAATAAAAGGTTCCATTTTTTGAAACATGGTGCAAAAGGTTCCATCTTTTGAAACTGGTTGGGCATCTTGGTTCCTCGATCTTACGACTTTTGATCCTTTATATATACTTCCTTGTTTGATCAGTCGTTATTACAATTGGCGGTACATATAATGAAGATATGCACTAAATTGTATAAAAGTAATTATATGTGTCATCATTTCCAAGTTTATAACATGGTGCAAAAGGTTCCATCTTTTGAAATTGGTAGGGCGTCTTGGTTCCTCGATCTTACGATTTCTGATACTTTCTATATACTTCCTTGTTTAATAAGTAGTTATAACAATTGGTGGTACATTTAATGAAGATGCACTGAATTGTATAAAAGTAATTAGATGTGTCATCATTTCCAGGTGTATATAACTTGGGTGCAAAGTTTACATCTTTGAAACTGTAAGAATGCTCGTTGTTTTCCTCGATCAATGACTTCTGTTAATAAATGACCAAAATACCATTTTTACTTTTTTCTTGATGTGTCGTTGTGTGGTGTATATTTTTATGATTCAAGTTTTAAAATTTTATTTTGCCGACTAAACCAAAAACAACACTTTAACAGGCAGTGTACCCGATCGGTAGTAGTTTCGTGGTAAGTAGGGTGTCGAACACTTGAATCGATGTCAACTCTATCAATTTATTAATATCTTGGTTATCTAATCTATGTTAATTCTATTATATTATTCTAAACCTATGTCAGTCCTAATCCTAATTCTAACGGGTAAAAAGGAGGTTTTCAACCTGATAGACTGGCACGGTTTGGCTGGTGACTACAATCAATTCAAGGCACTTTAACCCACGCAAGTAAATTAACAGAAGATAAAAGGGCGGTCGAGCCAAATATAAGAAAACTGTATTAACCATTATTAATCCGATTAGAACGTTGGTTTGTTTATTAAGTGCAATAATTTCTTCTCTCGAGGTGGCATATCATTCTTAAGACTTGGGCGTTACATCTTCCTAAGACCTAGACACATTAATTTTGTCACAATTAAAGCATCCGCATAAAGCATCCTTATTTGCTGATTATAATCAAGGCAATGGTGATCTTGTTAAACCCTAGCTCAAAGAGACTTTACCCACTTACCGTTTAATGGTGATTTATACACTAGTAGTCCACTTGTCCAACTATCCAATGGAATCAGAACGTTATTTGTTGAAATATCTAGGTTCACCTTCTATCAATTCATATAATAAACCATTGCAATATCCAATTAATGTAGTTAATCGAAGCATATCCTAGACTCAGATTTAGCAGGACAATATTTGTGATACTATAATTCTAGATGTATAAATTACTATATGGAGAGCTATTCCAGACTTTAGATTACTTGGTCAGTATCACTAGATCCAGTTGAATGATAGGTCGAATACAAAAGCGCGTAAACAAGTATAAATAGATAAACATACACAATCATTCAGCTATAACTCAAGAATCGAGATAAACAAATACCAAACATTCATACTTCATAATTATTGGCTAATACCCAAAGTTATTAGCCTTCTACACTCATAAGAAATACAAAAGCAATTATTTTAGCCAACGGTAAACTTACCGAGTTAACAATGATACCAAAAACTAAACGATTACTAAAGTTATATGGGAAATTACATCGATGTCTCTTATGGAATTTAGATTTTAGCGTTGCTCGAAACCCTCTTATGCTCTTTTTTCTCCTCTAAAATCGATTTTAATGGTTTAATGTAATCGAGAATAAATGATTTAGCACACATAAAACATCGTTTTTGAGTTTGTATTAAGATACAGACGTATTGGAGTTTTCTTTGGAGTATGGGACCACGTTTGATATCTATCCAGCATATTCACGATACTATAATCTTGAATAAGCAGTATTGAGTTCTATCTAGATACGGCGATTTTTGCAACATTACGTACAAAAATGTTCAAGAGATAGACGAGAAGTTGTTTGGCCCATCTGAAAATATTCATCAAGGGCGCCAGGAAAGGTGTTGTATGCCAATTGACGAATTGCGGAGGTGCATTTCAACAGCGGGGAAAGGCCAAATCTTCTGGTACAATCTTCTTTCTCAGGAAAGTATACACAATGAATAGTTACTTCTTCAACTATACTTGTGAAAAGATTTTGACTCATTCGGAACCTCTCCTCGAAAGTTTTTGCCAAAAACATTGGATGCTCACTAAAATAGGTTGCGACTAAACGATCATGATCACTATAATGATCACGATTTATGTTGGTTCTACTCTGCCGTTTTGGTTGTGGTAAACAAAATAAAAAAGACAATGCTTTGCTAAAAAAATCAAGTCACGTCAGACTTTTTCTTCCTCTTCGGCATATAAATCTTCAACTTCTGGGAGCATTATTATCTGTCACACCCCGCCAAGGCGGAAACGCAAGGCGTAACATGATAGGCATCATCACAACACATTGATGTCAACAATAGAGAATAACTATAATGCAGCTAAATATAATTCAAAGTGTTATGACGACACCTAATACACGAGGAAGTCTTGTATTGAGGGCATTCACACACACAATACATAGACATAAAATAAATCCAAATGTAACAATACGATCATTCAAATAACCAAAGCATAGAAAACATAAAATGAAGTTTCTAGAAAATAAGGCTCCATAATGCAAACTTCTTAAAGTCATTCTAGCCACGCAAATTAACCTCCTTAGCCTCACTATGCTCACCTAAAAATGATGCTTAAAACATCAACAAATATGTTGGTGAGGGTCATAGGTTTAGACACACCATTCAAATTTTCAATCAATTACTGTGATTATTAAAAACAAGGTAGGACAATTATAAACTATCATGAACTTATGCTAACATGCAATCCAAATCATCATATCAACAAACTAAATACTGGGTAGGCGTATCCATCTGATCCATTCCAATACTGGATAGGCGTACCCATCCGATCCATTCCAAAACTGAGTAGGCGTACTCATCCGATCCATTCAACAACACTTGACATGCCAAATATATAACATGCAAGTAAATCACAATCAACATGTAACATCAAGTCATGTAACAGTCACACAATGTCTATACTCAAATTAAAACACATAATCACAGCAATTTAAAACATTTCAAAACCATTTGCATTATTTCCATCCCAATTTAAAAGCAATGTAAAAAAGAGAGACTATGAAGTGACAACAGTGACTTGAGCAGGTTAGTCAAACCGTTAGAGTTGACTAAAGTATTATTATGTGTTATATTTGTGTCCTTATGTGATCTTATATGAGTATTTGATATCAATCCGTGATGCATGTTCATTTATTAGTGATTGAATTTTGTAGTTTTGGTAGCTATTTCATTTCGTTCATATTTTGTCACAATGGAAATGATGTCATGATTTTATCCGTTATCGTGTAATTTGGTGAATAATTAATATATGAGCGTAAGAAGTATATGATGTATTATTAGGTTTGAGTTAAGTCTAGTATTTAAATTAATTAAGCATAGGTTTTTCTAAATTAGAAAAGTAATTTATAAAATAAAATTTATAAATAGTAAGTTTAAAACTAGTTTTTATTTAAAAGGTTTTGCAAAATTAATAAAGGTTTTTATAAAAATAAGAAAATAAAGGGGTAAATATGTATTTAATAATAATTAATAAAAAATAATTTGAGAAAAATGATAATAAGTAGTGTAAGTGTTTTATTTTAAGTTATGTATTTATTTAAGTATTTAAGATAAATAAGTAGTAAATAATTTTGTATTTTAAAAAAAATATAAAAAATATATATAGAGGAGGGGGAGAACGAAATTTGTATAGAAAAAAAAATTAATTAAAAAGGGAGGTGTTTGGATCGGTTATAAAGAAAGAAAAAAAGGAAACAAATCTGATTACAATTAGGATTCTATGTAGTATAAATATAAGATCAATAAATCCCTAAAACATTTTTCTCTCCTCTCTTTTGTTTGTTCGGCCGAAACCCTTAAGAAGAAAAAAAAAATTATCAAGAACCAAGGTGGTGATTTAAGGGTAATCAAGTAAAGGTTTAGGTATGTTTCAATTAAGTTTTTATTTAATCTTTTTATAATTAGTAACTTTAATTGATGGAATAATTAAGGTTCATAAATTTTATGTAAATTAATGATATAAAACTATATGGGAGTGTTCGAGATTCGATTTAGAGCATGTTGGTGTAAACGGTTTACTTTAGAACGCGTTAGATTGAAAGTTAGGGTTTGGCAGAATTTTGGGTCGTGTTGATTGGATGATATCTCAATGATAAAAACGAGTTTTGGGTTGAATCTTGTGCCTAAATTAAAGTTCAGAGAGTCTAGTTTTCAAAAAGTCTGGCCCCGAAAATTTTTGAGGTCGGGAATTTAGTCAAATAATTTTTGCAAGGAAAGTTGTCAAAACAGTAAATTCGAGTCAGATTTGGGTCTGATTTCGGGGAGTAAAATCCCTAGTTAAAAGTTGAATTGAGATTAGTTAAAATTTAGAGGTCATACTTTATGTGTCTATTAACTTCCGCTCAAAGCACAAGTATTAATTCATTGTCTAAGTATTTTTAGAAAAATCAAACTTTTTGGTGTGCGTTCAGATCCGAATTTGGGTACTTTGTGATGTTGAATTTTTATAAAATAGTTAGGCTTGATATTTTTTTTCTAAAAAATCACAGTAGTTCATAACCCATTGGGAAGGTAGGTAATGAAAGTGGAAAAGTCAATTCGATGATTTAGTATTTTATTTGTGGTCATAAAATGACTACAAAATTCTGCCTAAAAACTGGAAAACAAGAATAAATGATTAAAGGTATTTAGAGTATAAGTAAGTTATGGGAAGTATGGTAAAGGGTTTATAAATATAATATAAAGCTAGTAGTCCATCAATTGATAGTTACATCATCTTGGGCATTTAGCCTAATCGCGTGTAACATGGGTTTTATTTGTGTTTAGTTTATTTCAAGGATATTGTGAAGTAGTTGTGCATCAGGTGAGTTTTATAGTCCCATTACTATGTTTTCTTGGGATGGAAATGATGCAAAATATGTTTTGAAATGTTTTAATTGCTATGATTATGTGGTTTAATTAGCGCATGGACTTTTATGTAGCTATTATATGTTATGTGCAAAATGTTATGCATTGTTGGAGCGGGGGTAACGTTCCTACCCAATGTTGTATGCTTTGGATCGGGGGTAACGTTCCTACCCAATGCTGTGTACTTTGGAACGGGGGTAATGTTCCTACCCATTACTGTGAGATATGCTTTATGGCTTGGATCGGTGGACACGTTCCGTCTTAGTTATAGTTGCTTTGTACGTATGCATGTTAGCCTGTATAATAGTTAGCTTAACTGTCATGCCATGTTCTGTTTTTATTAATCACAGTAATTGATTTAAATCTTTAATTGTGTGTCGTAAACCTATGACTCTCATAAACCGTTATGTTGATGTTTTAAGCATCATTTTTAGGTGAGCATGTTGAGGGTTTTGAAGCTCAAAGTGGCTAGAGAGACCTTAGGATTGCCTATGGAGTTTATCTACTGATTTTCGTTTCGTACTTGTTTTATGGATTTTTATTGAACGTTGTTTGATTTCTTAGGTTTGTGAGACATGTTATGTCTTTGTATTAATGAGACCCTTTTTCATTAACGCAAGACTCTTTTGTGTTAAGGTATTGTCATGACACTTTGTGTCCCTTTATGTTTTGTTTTGTGCATGTAGTTTTCTCTATTGTTGGCACCTTTGTGTTATGATGATACCCATGAAGTTACGCCTCGTGTTTCCGCCTTGGCGGGGTGTGACAGATTCACACCCCGCCATGGCAAAAACTCGAGGCGTAACTTCATGGGTATCATCACAACTCAATGGTGTCAACAATAGAGAAAATTATATGATATAAAACTAAATGGGACACAAAGTGTCAATGACAATACTTAACACAAAAAAATCTGCATTAAGGAAAAAGGGGTCTCATTAATACAAAGACTTTAACTGGACTCCACAAACCTAAGAAATCAAAACAGCATTTCAAGATAAAATCCATAAAACAAGTACGAAACCGCAAATCAGAAGATAAACGCCATATGCAATCCTAAGGTCTCTCTAGCCACTTTTAGCTTCAAAACCCTCAACATGTTCACCTGAAAATGATGCTTAAAAACATCAACACAACGGTTGGTGTGAGTCATAGGTTTACGACACACAATTCAAGCTTTAAATCAATTACTGTAATTAATAAAAACATAATATGGCAGGACAGTTAAGCTACTATTATACAGGCTAACATGCATACATACAAGAAAACCATAACTAGGACGAAATGTGTCATCTGATCTAAGCCACAAAGCATGTCTCACAATAATGGGTAGGAACGTTACCCCCGATCCAAAGCACACAAAATTGGGTAGGAACGTTACCCCCGCTCCAACAACGCATAACATTTAGCACATAACATATAATAGCTACATAAAAGTCCATGCGTAAATTAAACCACATAATCACAGCAATTAAAACATTTAAAAAAACCTTTGCATCATTTCCATCCCAAGAAAACATAGTAAAAATGGGACTATGAAACTCACCTGATGCACAACTACTTCACAATATCCTTGAATTCAACTAAACACAAATAAAACCCATGTTACACGCGATTAGGCTAAATGCCCAAGACGATGTAACTATCAATTGATGGACTACTAAGTTTATATTATGTTTATAAACCCTTTACCATACTCCCCATAACTTACTTATACTCTAAAGTCTGAATTGTACGCTCACTTTGTCCATCTGTTTGAGGATGGTAAGTTGTACTCATATCCAACCGTGTTCCTAAATCTTTATGCAACGATCTCCAGAACTGCGATGCAAATCGCCCATCTCGATCAAAAATGATCAACGCAGGTACTCCTTGCCTCGCCACAATCTCATCTATGTAGAGCCTTGACAATTTCTCCATACTATAGTCTTCACGTGTCACAAGAAAATGTGCAGACTTGGTCAATCTATCGATTATTACCCAAATCGTATCGTACCCACTCCTCGACCTCGATAACTTTGTGATAAAGTCCATAGTGATTTTGTCCCATTTCCACTCGGGTATCTCTGGCTGTTGTAGCAAACCTGAAGGTCTCTGATGTTCAGCCTTTACTTTTGAGCAAGTCAAACACTTACTAACATAAGTAGCTATATCATTCTTCACACCTGGCCACCAATACATTACTCTCAAATCATAATACATCTTATCCGCTCTTGGGTGAAGAGAGTATCTCGTAGCGTGTGCCTCACCCATAATCATAGTCCTTATATCACCAATCAAAGGAACCCATATTCTATCCATATAGTACAAACCTCCATATTCCTTCTTTTCCATTTGTTGATCCAAGCCATGCAGCATTTCTGCTAGCGCGTTCTCTTCCTTGAACGCCTCACTCTGGGTTGTCAGTATCATTCTTTTAACTCTGGACTGAATGGTCATAGCCATTGCTCGTACACGTTTAGGTTTCACTCGATGTTTCCTACTTAAGACATCAGCTACTACGTTCGCCTTACCTGGGTGGTAGCAAATCTCACACTCATAGTCGCTGAATAACTCAATCTACCTCCTTTGACGCATATTCAACTCCTTCTGATCGAATATGTGTTGAAGATTCTTATGATCCGTATAGATGACACTCTTAGTTCCGTACAAGTAATGCCTCCAAGTCTTAAGAGAAAACACTACTGCTCCCAATTCTAGGTCGTGTGTTGTATAATTCTTCTCATGGATCTTCAATTGTCGTGATGCATAGGCGATTACCTTGCCTCTTTGCATGAGTACACAACCTAATCCTTGATTCGACGCGTCGCAGTAAACTACAAACTCTTTGGATCCATCAGGCAATGACATTATTGGTGCATTACACAAATTGTCCTTCAACGTCTAAAAAGCTTCCTCTTGTTCCTTGCCCCACTCATACTTCTGATTCTTCTGAGTCAGTGAAGTAAGGGGGTTTAGCAATCTTAGAAAAATTTGCGATGAAACGTCGGTAGTAACCTGCCAATCCTAAGAATGATCGTATCTCGGATGGTGTCTTAGGTACTTTCCAATTCTTCACTGCCTCTATCTTACTAGGGTCCACGTGAATTCCATTACTGTTAACCACGTGTCCGAGAAAATGAACTTCTTGTAGCCAGAATTCACACTTGGAAATCTTGGCAAACAACTTCTTCTTTTTTAACAGTTCCAACACTAACTTCAAATGAACCTCATGTTCCTCCTTAGACTTTGAGTAGATCAAGATATCATCAATAAACACAATGACAACTTGTCTAAATACGGCTTGCACACCCGGTTCATCAAGTCCATAAAAACCGCTGGTGCATTGGTTAACCCAAAAGGCATAACCGTAAACTCAAAATGTCCATACCGCGTCCTAAAGGCAGTCTTTGGAATATCTTCTTCATGCACTCTCAACTGACGATAACCAGATCGAAGATCTATCTTAGAGAAATAACGCGAACCTTGTAACTGGTCGAACAAGTCGTCGATCCTGGGGAGATTCTTGGTGGTCAGCTTGTGCAACTCTCGATAGTCTATGCACATTCGAAATGAACCGTCCTTCTTTTTGAACAACACAGGTGCTCCCCACGGAGAGTGACTTGGTCGAATAAAACGTATATCAACGAATTCTAAGGGTTACGATCTATCGAATAGGGTAGCGAACGAATATTGAATCAAAGGCTAGAAAACATATTATGGGTTTTTACATATTGCAATCTTAGATGTGGATCAATTGACTAAAATCCTTATAAGAAAGGATAAAATATCTATATAGATAGAAACGCCAAACATAATGAGCTCTACAAAGTGTACCAAGACAAAATGAAAACATAATCAAATAATGATAAATAGCATGATTATAAAATATAGAAAGAATTAGAATTTCTTTTATACATTGTTATCGACTGTACTCGAAAGAAACCAACTACTATTGTATTTATAAAATTCAATATATTTATTTATCATATATATTATATATTAGTTATATATATATTTATATATATAGATATATATATATATATATATTATATATTGTTTAATATCTATTTTTATAAATTCATTTGAAACATGGTTGTCATAAAAAATCTAGAGACGGTTATTTAACGGTTATAGCATCTTACCATATGGACTCATTTTAATTATACTTTATAACCAAAATAAAATTTATTAACCATAAAAAAAATAGTTTCATATCTATTAATTAGTAAAGACCATTTTAAACATTCATTATTCATAATCTTCATTTGAATCATTAGTATTGACAGTCAACTATATCGCATGGTTTTATAAAAAATCTTTGTAAACATAGTTTCATAAAGAGACATCATCTTAAAAGCGATGCATAAAGTATTATAAGATCATTTCAAAAATAGTTTTTATCAAACATCAACGATATAAATTCAAAGGGATTTTTATAAATCTCAACATCAATTTAAATATATCTACCTCAAACAAAGGATTATTCGTATTACCAATAGGGATTGTAAATTACCGTAAAGACTCTAACTCAATTCTATTGTTGGAAGCGATAAGGAATTACAGAAACCCATTATGTCAGAAATAACAGCTGAAATAGACATGGCATAAGAGAAATTTATACGAAGACAGTATGAACCAAAAGAAGAACGTAAAGACTCATCCGTACTCACGATCAAAAGAACAACCAATGAAAAGCGTCGGTACTAATATGGCGCAACATGTTATGAAAACCAAAGGATATATGAAGAACAGAGTAATGATCCGCACTAATATGTTAGGAACAATTAGTGCTTAAAACAAAATTTTGATACTCATACGAGTAATCAATGCAACGAAAGAACCAATTAAATGCACCAATATCCAAAGAAACAGATCCGAACAACCAATATACATCAAGACGCCGAATAGGAAAGATAGGACATTCGTACTAACATGGTACGAGCAAGGGATGCTAAACTTAGAGTTAGAAATCCGAACGAAGTACTGAGCAAACGAACAACCCCAACAATCATAATAGCAGCATTAACAGGTATCCGGGGTATCCGCAAACGTTAAATAGAAGGGAAACTTACTATCTATGCAACTGAGCCTAACATAATCGCTCATTAGGTAAAAGAAGGATTACATAACTATACAACCATCATATTGAAAGCCCTTCCTTTAGCTTGATTCCCATTATTCCTTGTGTTCTAATTTCCTTCAATAGTCAAACGGTTTCCCACTTGACCAGGTGCTCGGTTCAATTTAGGATAAGTATTTCGAAAATGTTCGTGGCTTCCACACTCATAACATGTTCCTGGTTCATGTTCTCCTCTAACAGCATTAATCGGCGCCACCTACTTAACTGGCATACGATAATTCCTTGCAAAGTGACTTGGTTTCTAACAACTGAAGCACAATTGACAAGGTCCACCCTCGGGATGACGAGTCCAACACTTAGCACATTTTGGATGAGAGCCATCATACCCATTCCTATAAGGAGTTGCTGCCATAAATCCCTTGCTCACTTTCGCCCTCTTATTATCATTTCCCCAACCTCCTTGCTTGCTTGTCTTTTCTACTCCCTTTCTTTTCTCATTTCCCTTTCATCAATGTATCACAGCTGACTGCCTCATCAGTAAGTATCCCAGCTCTAAGAATTGCACTCTGGATTGTGGTTGGTTGGGTTGCTCGAAGCATTCCTTGAATGTAGGATCCCGATAACACTTCACTTCACACAATCGACCACGAGATCGGACTAGAAATGAGATAGAGAGAGTGAGTT
>BQNB010088278.1:0-21278 GCA_026074375.1 Tanacetum coccineum | reverse complement strand
TAGCCCAATGAACATCTTGTAAGCTTTCAATTTCTTCATTTCTTTAGTCATCAAGATATTTAGAATAGGCTTTCCATATACCTGGTGTTCCTCTCTTTTAATGATGAACTTCAATCTATCTAACACACCATCATCGTCAACTGTGTGGTAAGGTGAACCTTGTCTCTTGGAAATTGATTTGTGTTGAGACATGAAGTAGTGTATGATGATTTTGGTGAACCTGTGATAAGGCATGATCTCACGTCTTCTGACCTTTGACTGCCCGTTGTTGATTTTGTATTGAAGACCTTCCCAAATCAAAGCAGCATAGTCAACATTCTCCTTGTGGTAAATACCTCATAGAATTTCAGTTCTAGACGGTCGGAGTCTATCATTGCTTGACGTCTTCCCTGATAAGCACCTATTAATAATATCTCCAAGGGTTCTCCACGGTTGATGCATGTGATAACAAACATTTCTAAAATGTGTTTTAGTTGCCCCTTGTATCCCATTTCCAGAAGAAAGTCAAATAGAGAATCATTTGATGGAGGCACAGTGAATTCTTGATTCTGAACTCTTAGGCTGATCCCGAGAATCTCTCAAAATAGTTCTACATCAATTTGACACGTCTTTTTGTCAATGTCAAACTGGTAGAAAGAAGATTTCTTGACCTTTTTTTATGGTGAACCAGAATTGATGCATGTAGATTTCAGGTACATCAATAGAAATGAGAAAGGCGTTGTAGCAGGGAGTGTTCTTGATGATATCCAAGATGATTTAATAGGTTTCCTCCGTTTGAGTTAAGGTTGGATCGATTCTGAGGTTGCTTTTTCCAATCTTGACTATGTCCTCGATAGGAACCAACTTTTCATCACGGGCGACTTGTTGAGCTTGTTCTCGATGCATGATTCTGCTTAAGAGTTATCCAATACAGTTTATATACAACACAGATATATGTATTACTAATCAGAATAACTATTCATGTTGTTAAGATTGGTTTTAAGTGACTTTGTGTTTATGCTTCAAGTGATTAAGTCTGATTTGACACACATTTTGAGAAATCAACTTAGGTCTATGGTCAATAATGTCAAACAAATGAAAATCAACATTTTTGTCAAAGTCAACCTAAGTTAAACAATTAATGTGTGGATAATGGTCAAATTGGTCAATTCTGGTCAATCTGTAAAGTTTGACATGTTTCGCAGGATATGCACAAAATTTCGGCAGAGTTTCTTTTCACAAAATGACATATTTCGCAGAAATTGTAACCCATGTCATGCATATTTTGTAGCCATATAAGGAAACATATTTTGTAGGTAAAAGCAAAACACATTTCACAGTGAAGATTAAATACATATTCAGCAGTCACAAATTTGAAACATATTCCGGAGTGAAGTTTCAAACATGTTCCGCATGCAAGTTGTAAACCTATTCCGTAGTCAAGTTGTAAACATATTCCGCAGTCACGTTGTAAACATATTTCGCAGAGTTCAAGCAAAACATATTCCGCAGTCAAAAGAAAAACATATTCTACAGTATTCACATGTAACATATTCTACAGAATTTATATGTAACATATTCCATAGACTTCGTACAGATGACATATTTTGCAGTGTTCATAAACTTGACCCATAATTTTGACACTTTAAGTTATACAAACTAATATCACAAGCAATATTTATAACTTAAGTAACATCTAACAATCATTTATATCCACAAAGAACAACATTCAAGCCTCTTTGGATCTTCTCGAGCATTCAAGAACAAATTTTCCATCACATTTAAGCAACAAAGAGACATGGGACAATTTGAAGCATTTCTAGCAAACAAACTAACACATGGCTACCCATTTATACCTCAGACAAACATTCATCCTCATATAGGAACATATTTCGTAGCCAAGAACATGAAGTAAGTCGCAAATTATTCCTATGACTTCCTAGTACCAAAATATTGTTTCTAACACCTTCATAATCCTTAACTCTAACTCATAATCACAAACGCATAATCATTTAAGCCTTAACATAGATTTTGCACAAAATTCGTCCTAAAGAATCAACGTAACTCACAAACAAGTTTGAGTTACATGAGACTGTCTCAAGCTCATGTTAATCATGCCTAGACGAACAAAACCCCCCATCTTAATTAGACTCAATCACAAATTTTTTTCTTATGAACCCTAATTCGAAAATTAGGGTATTTGACAAAATGATAATGATTTAGGCTAATTCCCTTTAAGAGGTTATTGTTTAGATGATAATGAATAACTTTCTAGTTTACCTTGTGGCTTCAAAACGACTTTTGATTCTTGTTTGATTTTTGCGAAGTGAGAGTGAGAGAGATGAGAGTTTTAAAGTTTTGGTAAAGTGAAAAAGTGAGAAATGTTTTTGTTTTTATCAGATTTTATCTTTCGGTATGTGTCAAGTTTAGTCCCTGTCGTTTATAAGGTTCTTCATTTCCTTTTAGAACTTTTCTAAGGCTTAGGCATTTTATGAAAATGACAACTTTAGCCCCTCTAGTTGTTGCCTTAGGTTCTAAATTCCATATTTTCCTTTTAAACCCTAAAGGTTGAACCAAATAACATCTTAAGCCCAAATGAGTTAACTTTAATTAACTCCCCTTCAAGAATTGATCCGTTATAGTCCAAAACCTTTTCTGTTAATTCCGTGATATATTATGAAGCATTATTTTAAAAGAATTATTGGCACATTTCTCCCCCTCAAATAATGACCCGTTTTCTATTGAAAGAGAAGTAGTCATTGTTTGAGTGATAGAATTTCCTTTTAAAATACTTTTCTGATGAGATTGATATGATTGAAATTTTTTATAAACCAACACATTTATACCACCAAAAATAAGATTTCTCTTATTTTACAAAAATAATTGCACTGACACGTACAATCATTTGTAAGAAAGCCTGGGTTATGTAGCAAAGAATACACAAGCCTTTGCATGATCAAAAAGTAGATCATGCCCGAGCAACTTAATTCTAGTTGGGAGGTCAAGTTTTCTTTTTGACGAAATATGTGCCTTTAAGATAAAGAACGGGTTGCTGTCTGAAATAACAGCAAGCCAAATGACATGGTTTGAAAACAATTAGAACTTATGCTCGAACTTTATTTACAGCTTCGTATCATTATTGAATGACATTTCTAAAGGCGTAAATATTATCAATTTTCAGAAGACATGTCATGAAAAACATATTTTTGTATATTTTTTTTTTGCTTTTATATTTTTCTATTTGGTTTTCTGGTTTTATATTTTTATATTTTCTTTTTGTAAAATTTTAAATAAAAATGATTTTTTTGTGTGATTTTATGTTTTCTTATTTACATATAATATAAGGATATCTGAAGAGTTACCACTAACTCTTCCTCTTCTTCAGCCAGACTTTGCAGAGTTTCGAGAGACATGCTTTGCATTTCAAGCTTGTTGATTAAGAAGTGAAATATTTCTCGAGGCGGCAAGGCTTTTGTGAAGATGTGTGCTAGCTGATACTCTATTCTGACAAAGTATAGTTCCACAACTTCATTTTACACTTGCTCATTGATAAAATGGTATCTGACATCTATGTGCTTTGATCGGGAATGTTAAATGTTATTGCAGCATAAGGCGATTGCACTCTTGTTATCACAGTACAGGGAAATCTTATTGAATTTAAAGCCATAATCTGTTAGTTGTGATCTCATCCATAGGATTTGAGCACAACATCCAAATAAGGCAATATATTCATACTCTGTACTGGAGATAGCAGTGATCTTTTGCTTTTTCGAGGACCAGCTAACAAGCTTATCACCCAAAAACTATGCAGAAGTACTGCGTCTAGAATCTTGACACTCGACGTGATCTGCATCTGCATATGCTGTTAAAGTAATAGCAGTATCTTTCGAGTAACAAAGACCTATATTTATGGTTCCTTTTAGGTGTCTAAAGATCTGTTTAACTGCATGTAAGTGCTTTTCGGTAGGCTTTGCCTGATACTGGGCACACATGCACACTGCAAATACAAGGTCAGGTCTACTAGATGTAAGATACATAAGGGATTCGATCATACCACAGTAATGTGTGGGATCAATAGGTTTCCCTTATAGATCTTCATCCAGTTTGCTTTTGTCTACCATAAGGGTGTCAACAGAATCACTAGATAGCATACCATATTTCTTTATTATTTCTAGAGCGTACTTGGACTGGTTTATAAAGATGTCTCTGGGGCTTTGAGAAATTTGAAGTCCTAGAAAAAAAGACATTTTGCCCATCATCGACATCTTGAACTTAGAAGTCATTATGTTAGCAAATTCATCACACATAGCAGGATTAGTAGAGGCAAATATTATATCATCGACATAAATTTGTACCAATAATATGTCGTTGCCTGCTTTTTTAGTGAAGAGTGTTGGATCGACTGCACCTTTGGAGAATTGTTAAGTAAGTAGAAAGCTGGACAACATATCATACCACACGCGTGGAGCTTGTTTAAGACCATAGAGTACCTTTTTGAGCTTGTACACATGAGTTGGGTTGTCCTGATCAACAAATCCTTCTGGTTGAGTAACGTAGACCTCTTCCCGTAGCTGGCCATTCAATAACCCTGTTTTGACATCCATCTGATAGATGGTCATATTCTTGTTGGCAGCATTTGCTATGATGATACGAATGGCCTCGATCTTAGCAACTAGTGCATTAGTTGTAACACCCCTGCTTCGACATAGGAATAAAGGTCACAAATAATGACAAAGCAACTAAACCCGAAGGATCATTCTAGTAAATAAGTTCATAGATGAGCAAAGTTCAACCATAAACCAAAATTAGAGTCTACAAGGTTCAGCTCCAACATTATTTAATACTAGGTTCAAAGATAAAACTAAAGTAATAAACATAGAGTCTCCAAGCATGATTTCTAGGTCCAGCTAGCTCTCATCACACATCCTCGCTAACCCTGGGTACCTGCCGCAGAAGAAAGCAAATGCGGCTGAGCTAATTGCTCAGTGCGCGGATGTAGATAACAAATAATAATAACAATAGTACAATATATAAGAGTGAAGAGAAAATACCAAGAGATGATAATGATAATTTCCCCATCATATCAACATCTCAACACCAGATTAATAAAAGAAATATAAGGCTGAAGAAAAGGTTTGGGATATTTATACCGAGTATCCTACATCATATCATATCAAGTGCACTCTACATGCTAAAATCATATCATATCAAGTATCACAAGGATACACTGGTTGCGACTCCAGTGCATCAAAATTATAGCGACGGAAGGTGTGTATGGCACTACATCACTCGACCGCATGGCCATAACAGACCATAAACATATCATATCATAACATAGCCTAGGACGCATCCATACGCTTCCCCGAGTACTCAAATCATAATCATAATGCTCTCGCCATACGGCTCCTACACGAGAAAATAAAATAAAATCATAATCATAAGGGGGAAACGCCGTGGACTAATCACACCGCCACAGATAATGTCACGTCATTGGTGCCTCAATGAGTCCAATGAGAACAGAAAGAAGAAACGCTCATATAAAAGTGGATCACGTTATCTCAAGAACTCATTTTAACATAATTTTCCCAAAGCATCCTCAAGATATATTTCAAAATATATTTTTAAAATTCATCATCATTATAAAGTACGTTTCTCAACAAAGGGGATCATATAGCATAAAGATATCAAAAGGATTATCATAGCATCACAAGGAATTCAACGAAAGTATATGAAGCAACGGACAAAGAGATTATGAGCGTGAAAAGAATATAAACATATCAATGACTTAGGAGAGCACGTAAAAGAACATCTGTACCTTAATTTATAAATCCATGTACACGCACTAGAAGCTTGACCTACTTCTTCTAGTAATCTACAAAAGTTAAGGGACCGATTCTTATTAGCGTTCTAGCTAAGTATTACGTTCATAATTGATATAGTGTTATAATAGTTATCTGTTATAAGTACGTGTGTATATATTTTTATAAATATTGCATTGATACTAGCATGTCAATGCTAGTCTTATGTACGTACATTATATCATTAACTAATTGGAAAACTCCTACTCACAAGATAATACTTCCCTTTTCTCTTTTTCTTTGCTACGCTTTAGTACTAAACAAACATGCATGAACTGGTTTATAAAATTATTCATTTTTGCTTACTCGAATTGTTTGAATTTACATACTAAAACTATTAAGACACTACAAAAAGTCTTTTAAAATACCACATCTTCTTCATCTGACATATCGAAACGTATAGGCGTCTTTAAGTTTAATTAAGTTTAGTTTCATATAACCATAATAATTCCATCAGTACATCATGATGTGGTAATATTATCCTTTATATTATGCTAACCAACTTATTTTAAACATTTAAGGTCATGAAAGGATCTAAGCTTAAAAAGTTTCAACTGTGATTCTATTTAATTCAAGTATGATCTTTAGTTGTACCCATGCATGTTCAAGTCTTCATATTTGTTTACATTTTATGCATGAGAATTTCATGTTTTAACTTGCTTTCGATTTCTATAATACAAACAAGATTTCATAGCATAATATTTACACGTAGAGCATTAGATTTGTAGTTCAAGATATACCTTAAGACGAAACGATGGATCAAAACAGAAAACACGAGCACAAGATTCAACGAGACCTGATATATAAAACCCGAAACCCAACCGCGAATACGAACCGAACACTAGAGTTACTCACGTGTATACGAACAGTGAACCCAGGAATACAACCTATCTCTAACTATAACCCACCAACGAAACAAACCCGAACCTTTAACAGAACATGAACCGATCGAATTTTAAACTGAGTAGGATCATTATCTCTACTTGAGCATGAACTAAAAAGGCTTGAATAATTCTATAACCATGATTGCCTTTGTAATGTGTTTTTTTCCTTTTTTTTAAAGTAACTTACTTGACTTGTGGTTCTTAGTTAATGTATGTGGTTATCATGCATGCATTTGGAATTGATATTTGTATATGTGAAAGAGGTGTAGAAAAGTAAGTGAAAGTTTAGGACACGTGTAAATGAAATGGACTGCAACGAAAGGATAAGAAGCTGAGATTATTGACAAGTGCTTTTGACAAGCCCCTTTTTTTTCTCAATGTCATACTTATAAGACAAGAGTCGAGTTTTATGCATGTACTTTGTTCTATTTTATTAGTTAGACATACTTAGTCTTAATATATACTTTATACTTTACATAATATTTTATTTAAAGTTTTGGGTTATTATAACATATCCTCCTTAAAATGATTTCGTCCCCGAAATCAACGATGAGTAAATGGTACTATGAAAAGATAAAGGGTACCTTTAATCAAAAAGACGCGGGTACCGCTCACGAATAGATTCCTCGAGTTCTTAAGTGGCCTCGCGTTCCATTATGATTCTTCCATAGAACTTTGACAAATGGAATCGTCTTTCCGCGCATTATTCGTTCTTCGCGAGCTAAGATCGCTTCTGCTTCTTCTTCACAAAAGAGCTCTTCTCGAATCTTGTCGAGTGGGTATTCTACAACATGAAGTGGGTGGTAGTTGTAGCCTCGTAGTGTGGATACGTGGAACACATTGTGCACATGAGATAACGTCAGGGGTAACGCTAGGCGATATGCAACCTCTCATACTTTTTCCAATACTTCAAATGGACCAATAAACCTTAAACTAAGCTTCCCTTTTATGCCAAAACGTTGAACACCTTTCCAAGGAGAAACCATAAGAAAAACATGATCACCGGGTTTGAAATTTAGTGTTCTATGATGCTTGTCGGCATAACTTTTCTGTCGTGAGCGAGCCTCCTTCAACTTCTCCTTCGCAACCTCAACCTTTTCATTAGTAATCCTGACCAACTCAGGCCCTTCGATAATTTCTTCACCAACCTCATTCTAACATATTAGAGATCTACACTTTCTCCCATACAACATCTCATAAGGTGCCATGCCAATACTCGCATGCCAACTATTATTATAGGCGAACGCCACCAAGCAAAGATATTCATCCCAGTTCCCTGTCCATTCCAGAGCACAACACCTCAACATATCCTCTAATGTATGAATAGTTCTTTCTGACTGGCCGTCTGTCTGAGGATGAAAGGCGGTACTATAATTTAACTTCGTACCCCAAGTCAACTGCGACGTAAAACGTGGGTCACGATCCGAAACAATTGACACCGGAGTGCCATGAAGTCTAACAATATCCTTTTGAAAAATTTCTGCCAACTTGCCAGCAGAGTATCTTTTACGAATCGACAGAAAGTGAGCTGATTTTGTAAGTCGATCAACAACTACCCAGATTAAGTCATTCTTCCTCAGCGTCGTAGGTAGCTTGGTCACCAAATCCATAGTAATATTCTCCCATTTCCAAATGGGAATTTCTAATTGTTGCAAGAGTCTACTAGCCCGTTGGTGCTCAATCTTCACCTGTTGGCAAGTAAGACATTTCGCTAGGAATTCTGCAACATCTTTCTTCATCCCACTCCACCAAAAGTTTTGTTTCAAGTCCTGGTACATTTTCGTCGAACCAGGATGAATAGAAACCGAAGAACTATGTGCCTCTGATAATAATGCTTCCTGAATCTCAATATCATCAGGAACACATAACCTATCACCGCACCATAACACTCCATGATCATCCAACCAAAACTCGTCTTGTTTACCATCTTGTAAATTTTGCATTATAGCCCACAACTCTTCGTAATCTTTCTGGGCTTCCTTAATGCGCGTCAACAAAGTAGATTCAACTCTCATCTCAGCTATAACACCATCTGCCTTACCAATGTATATCTCCACCTCCAACCGGTTCAAATCAGCTATAATTTCTGGCTGAGTAATAAGACAAGACATGCTCCCATAACTCTTTCTACTAAAAGCTCTGCAATAACATTTGCCTTACATGAGTGGTACTAAATATTGGCATCATAATCTTTTAGGAGCTCTAACCACCTTCTTTGCCTCATGTTGAGTTCCTTTTGCGTGAAAATGTACTTCAAACTTTTATGATTGGTAAAAATATCACAAGTTTCCCCGTACAAATAATGTCTCCAGATTTTGAGAGCAAAAACAACGGCTGCTAGTCTAAGTCATGTGTAGGGTAGTTCTCCTCGTATGGCTTAAGTTGCCGAGAGGCATAAGCAATTACCTTCCCATGTTGCATAAGAACACACCCCAAACCATCCTTAGAAGCATCACTATACATCTGAAATCCGTCGGTTCCTTCTGGCACAGCAAGTATTGGAGCCGTCACCAATCTCTTCTTTAGCTCCTCAAAGCATTTCTCCCGCTCATCATTCCATTCAAATTTTACACCCTTTCGAATCAACCAAGTTAAAGGTGATGCAAATGATGAAAAACCTTCCACAAAATGTCAGTAGTAACCAGCTAAACCCAAGAAACTCCTTACCTCTATAACTGATTTAGGTCGAGGCCAATTAGTAACAGCTTACACCTTAGCAGGATCCACTTCAATTCCCTTCGCAAAATCTACAGGCCCGAGAAATGCAACACGCTCCAACCAAAATTCACATTTAGAGAATTTAGCATATAACTTCTTTTCTCAAAGGATACCTAGAACTGCACATAGATGTTGCTCGTGTTCCTACTTTGACTTAGAGTAAACCAAGATATCATCAATAAAGACCACAACAGATTTGCCCAAGTAATCATGAAAGAAGCGATTCATTAAATCCATAAAGACGGCTAAAGCATTGGTCACACCAAAAAGCATCACCAAGAATTCATAATGACCGTAACGAGTACAAAATGCAGTATTAGAAATATCTTCAGACCTCACCAGCAACTGATGATAACCAGACCTTAAATCTATTTTCAAAAAGTATTTTGCTCCTTGAAGCTGGTTAAATAGATCGTCAATTCGAGGCAAAGGATAACGATTCTGAATAGTAACTCAGTTTAGTTCTCTGTAGTCGATGTGAAATCTATCCCATCCTCTTGACGGTATCCTTTAGCAACCAATCGAGCCTTGTTCTTGAGTACACCCCCAAATTCATCTTTCTTGACTTTGAAGATCCACTTGAGTTTGATTAACATCACACGATTGGGAAAAGGGTACTAATTCCCATACTTCTAGTCGCTCGAATTCATGAATTTCTTCCTTCATTGCTTCAATCCAGGAGGATTCGAGCATTGCTTCTTTAAAATTCTTTAGTTCAACAGAAGTGAGGAAGGCGTCAAAATAACACCACATGGCATCAGTCTTAAGTTGCTTTCTTGTGGAGACTGATCGAGAAGGATATTCGATCACATTTTCTAATGGATGATTCTTAGTCTATTTACCAAGAAGTTCTAATGGTATGTGGGATGGCCGCACATTTGATGACGATCATTGAGAAGTCGAATCTTTATGGAGTGGATCATCATGAAAGTGTGGAGTTTTTGGTGATTCTTTAACACCATGAGAGATAATTGGATATTGTTCTTGTTCTTATGTTGATGGGTTACTTGTAGATGATGCATCTTGGTCAATAGTGGTTGATGAAGGTGAACTGGCTGGATCAACGGGTCTTGGAGCAGCAGCTGCTAGAACTGAAGAAACAGAACTTGGTGGAGGATTAAAGTATTCATCAAACATTGGTTAGAATAAGCGATCCTGATCATTCTTTATTGGTGGGATATAAGGTGGTTGAGGAACACGATTTGGCCTGAGTCCTGAACTGAGTGTTCTAAGAGTCATTAATTAAGGCGCGGGTCTTGAACTAAACTCTTCAGAAGCCATTGTTGTCAGCTCATCAAAGGTTACATAAATGTTTCCATGATTAGTCGGGTTCTTTTGTTGCAGATTCGGAAAGCCTTCTTGGCATGAGTGTAACCAACGAAAATACCAATATTGGCCTTTGCTTTAAATTACCCAAATCCTCACTGTCATTGGTCGGATAACACAAGGAACTAAACACACAAAGATAAGATAAATCCGGTTTCTTATCATGCATCAGCTCATATGGAGTTTTGTTGTAATAGAGACATATGAGGGATCAGTTTTAGGTATAACAAGATGTATATAATGCTTCTGCCCACAGAAACAATGGAGCTTTAGAAATAATCAGCATAGTGCGAGCAACTTCCACTAAAGTGTGGTTTCGTCTTTCGAAAATGCCGTTCTGTTGTGGAGTGCGTGTGATGTAAGATTTCGACATTTTTATAATATTCATGAAGAGTCTAATTCACAAATTCAGTTCCATTATCTGTTCGGACATTTTGGACAGTTGCATTCAAACGAACTTGTATCTGCTTCAATCATTTGATGATGACCTCAGGAGCTTCATCCTTTGATCTCAAAAACTTAACCTACGTAAATCTTGAGTAATCATCGACGATAACCAAGATATATTTCTTCCCATTTATACTCTCCACACGCATTGGCCCACAAAGATCCATATGCAAAAGATATAGTTTTTCCTGATTAGTGTCTTCAACTTTAGGTTTATGAGAGGACTTCTTACTTTTCCTGAGTGAACATGCCGAACATAGATGATCTTTCTCGAATTTCAGCTTTGACAGTCCTCGAACAAGACCTTATTTGGCTATCTGGTTAAGAGTACTGGTATGTGCTTAATTACACATACCTTTTTCCATAAAAAATGGACTTAAACGACCAAAAACAGACAAAAAACTGCTAAATATATGTTTGTTTTGCATTTGTATTGTGTAGGAAATGAATATTCAGAAAAGGACGAAAAACAAAGCCAGAAACGACAAAACTAAGCACGGAATGGGAAAGTGTGAAAGACGAAGCAAAATCAAAGCCAAAGAATCAATCAAGCCAAAAAGTCAACAGAAAAGTCAAATAGTCAAAGTCAAAGTCAACCTCGACAAGAGTCAAAGTCAACTCTGAGAGACTGAAGCAGAAAATACAACTTGAGGGACCACAAATGCGAAATCCCTAAAGTGTTGCAAGGATAAAAAGACTACAAGGGGTGAATTTGCAATTTACTTAAAATACAAGTGGAGGGGGCAAAACTGCCAAACCCCCATACTTGTATTAACACAAGGACTGTTTTTGCAAAGACATATATAAGATTGAGGGGGCATTTATGCCAATCCCTCAAACCTGTATTATTAAAAAGGACGAATCTTGCAAAACCACTTATAACTTTGGGGGACCAAAGTTGCCATTTCCCCAAACTTTTACCCTGTCACCCCAAACCTGTTTATAACAGGTTTTCCCACCCATTTCCCCCCCCCCCCCAAACCACTCACGGGTTAACCATCACTTTTTTATCCCATAAACCCCATTAAAACCTGGATAAACCCCACGCATCTACCTCACTAAAACATTTTTCCCCAAAACCCTAAACAGCCTTTACAGCTTGGCAAATCCCCATTTTTCCCCAATAATTTAAATTTTGTTTTGATGGCTTAGATGACTCAAAAGAAGCACAAGATGATTTCAAGGGCTGAGATTAGCTTTTGTCAAGCCTCTCACACAACTAACACACCCTTTGAAGCTCTCACAAGGAAAGCACAACTGCAAGACCAAGAGAGAAGGCAATTCGGCTATAAAAGGACCCAATGTAGCTCATCTTAGATATCTTAGCATAACTTAGCTTAATTTTACTTTCATTGTCATTTATTTAAGTCATTTCAGCTTTTACTTTCAGTAATCAATTTCAAGTTTAATGAGAATTTGAGGTATTTAAAGTTAAAAATCCAAACTTTTAATTCCAAGTCTTAACTTATTTAATTGTGTTTAATTGTGTTAATAAGCTCTCACTTAAAGCTTAGTAATAAGTTGTTTTTATTATTCAACCTAAAAAGGTTAAGTAGTAACAAGAAAAGTCACAAAAAAAATCACCCAAAACACCACAGCTTATTTTATGGATGATAAGCCGGATATGGATGGGCTTATGGACTCACTAGCTTGTTAAACACAAGCTAGAGCTTTGTTGATTAAGCTCTAATGAGCAGTAGTAGCCTTGTTTAGAGCTAAGGCTTTGGTAAGTTCTTTTTCCTTCAAGTCAAGCTAATTTCCTGTATTTGCTTATTTTTCAGCTTATTTGTGCTTATTTTCTTTTTCAATATGCTTATTCATGCTTATTTATCATGTATTAGTATTTACTTTTAAGACCATTGCCCTTAATCACCCTAAAATCAGCTTAAAAAGCCTTTTTAAGTTTTAAAGGGTTGTTTGGGACAAGACCCAAAATGGGTCAAATAAGGTCATGTAATGGGTTTGGTCTTTAAGACAGTTTCTATAAGCTAAAGTATGGTCTAATAAGTGGTTTTAATTAGTTTTCATAGTTTAAATTTCAAAAGCTTAGTTTAAATATAGCTTAGTGTCACCAAAACTGTGTTAATTTAGAGTGGTAAATTTGCTTATTTTGTTAGTTAACTTTAGATAGCTTTAAAACCTCAATTTCAAGTTCATTTTGAGTATTATCATGCATTAGCTATAGGCTAATGAGTGCCTGCATTTGTGGTTTTGGTTTAGCAATTGCTCTGTCATAGTAACCTCACAGTTTTAGAAGTCACTTTTTAAGCTAAAAGTTAGATAAGCTACCATACTGTAACTAGTTTTGAAATGAAAAGATTAAGCCTCATTAAGAATGTATAGCTATATCTGCTTTAACTTTTTTTTGCTTTTAAGTTTTAATTTTAGCTAGCTTAACATTTAGCCAAAGTGCCTTTAAGGGCTCGTTTGCTTTTGTTTTTTGCCCGGTGCTAACAGCCAATTGGACACTCCTTTTTCTTGGACTTCATTTAAGCTGGAAAGCTTAAGCTTTCTACATTTTCAGAAAGCCTATAAGCTCTTTAATAAATCCCCAAAAGCCCAAACCTTAAGACACCTTCTAGGTGGCTTATTTTTAAGCTAAGAGTTGGCTTTTGGCTGTCTTTCAAACAGCCTTAAGCTCAAAAGCTCAATTAGCTTATTTGAGCTTGTGGCTTATTGCTTTTGCTTATTTCTTGTTGCATTAGGTGTATTAAATTAGTTTAGAAAGCTTTTTAGGAAATTTAGCTTATTTTGAGCTTTTTAGAGCTTATTTTCAAATCTGCCAAAAAATAGTCCCAATTGATGCAAAGCCTGTTTTGACAGCTTCTTTTAGCTGTCATTCAGCTTACCATATTCTTTCTTATTAGCATTTTTGGCTAGCTTATAGGGTGTGCTTTAAGCCCCTATAAGCTCAGCCATTGGGTCTCACTTTAAGGGCTTAAAAATAAGCCCTAAAAGTGCCCAAAGGGCCTTTTTGGCCTGCAGCCCAAAGCCTTTGGCTTATTTGCTTATTCTGCTTATTTGTTGGTTTTAACTGGCTTATATTTGGTTGCATTAGCTTATTAGGTTAGGATAGATACTAGGCATGGCTTAATTTCCATTTTCATTTGCTCATTTAATCTAAAAATCCAAAAAAGAAAAAAAATAAGCCTTAAGCTTATTCAAGCCATTCTGTCACTTTTAGGCTCATTTTCCAGCTTATTTATAAGCTTTTGTAAAAACTTGTAGTTATAAAAATTGCTTATTTATAAGCCCTTTTTAAGTTTATAAAAAAAATTGAAAAAAAAAATAAAAAGGGGAAGGCCAAGGCCCCGGGTGAGCAAGACTCGAACCCGGGACCTCAAAGCCCTCAACCCTTTATAAACATAACACACACTACCGCTGCGCCCTTGGGTCTTTTCTGTTAGACCTTTGGGCGCTTTGGTATTTAAGGGTGTTGTAAAACCTAAAAATCTCAACAAGTGTAAAATTACCAAAATACCCCTAATGCAAGAAAATTTCATAAAAGCATGCATAAATTTCATTTTAATTCTAGAAATTATGAAAATATAACATATGACAATTATGAAATTTATGTAAGATTAAAATACCTTATATTATACAAGAAAAATAAATAATATTTATGTATATACATATTAGCCGAAAATATTTATATGTATTTATTTATATATTACAAATTAAATAAAATAAAATAAGGATAATTACAAAATAAATTATGCAAGTTTAAAATCTGATTTAGTCCATTTTTAAAAGCCCAAAATTCGGCCAAAGACTTTGTTATAATCCTTTATGCATTTTTAATTTGTTTAATCCCTAAAACAAAATACACCGAAAACCCTAAAATCAAAAGAGGCGGCACAAGAATTTTTCCAGAGCTAGCACGAATTTTCTAAGGTGTTTTGAAGGTCAAGGATCGTGGGAAAAATATTGGAAAGATTGTTTAAGGCTTGGTTCGATCGTGGGAATTTATTTGGTTCGAAAAACAAATTCGTGTGTCAATAATTCGAAAAATCACCAAGGATCATCAAGGGTATTTTTGTATCTCATTTTTCATCATATTAATTCGTTCTATGCTTAAGAAAAATTATCATGCATGTTATTTTGGTCGAAATAATTAAAACATGTTCGAAACCCTAATTTTTAGCTAGTTATGTAATCGGCATTTATAATATTTGTAAAATTGATTTTATATTTTTCTAAGGTTTTTTATATCATATATGACTCAGAAAAATTGTTGGATAATTTTTATAGAGGCTCGAATAATTGATTTGGATTTAATTGTGTTTGCCTATTGCGAATTAAAGGAAAAAGGAAAGAAATAAAATTAGGGTTAGGGTTTTAATATTTTTTCCAGGTTCTTTTAAGGCTAATGATTGTATAAAAATTGGGAAATGTTTGGGGAAAAATTTAATTAGGGTTTTAGTGATTTATTTATTAGCCGAATTAATTCTAAAAGTTTAAGGACTTGTTTTGTAATTTCTGAAACTATGGGGTCTGTTTTAGACATGTTATTATACTTATTATATTCTGTATAAAATAAGTTGGGGGGTATAAAATGTCATATTGATATTATTTTGGATTAAAATGGTTAATTACATATAATAAGTAATTAGAAATTAATTAATTAAAATAGAGGGACTGAAATTGTAAATTCTGAAAAGTGGAAGGTTTGGTTAGTATTTAATGTATAAAGTATGAATTTGTCATATTTGAATCTATAAGGACTTGTTTTGTAATTATGGATAATTAAAGATATTGTTTAAATAATTAATAAACAAAAAGGGCTAAATATGTAAATTGTGTAAATTAAGGGTTTGACTTGTAAATACAGAAAATGGAAGGTATAATCTGAATAAAATGTGAAACTTTGATATTTATACTTTTAACCTTGAAAATTGTTGATTTTGTATATTAAACCCTAAAATATGGAAAGTTGTCATATTTAACCCTAAACTTGTAAGGCTGACATGTTAAGGTCCTAAAAACTATTCAAAATACTTAATAGAATCTCAAATGATGAATATTACTAATTTTGGAAAGTTACTAAAAATGGAAAGTTACTAAAAATGGAAAGTTACTAAAAATGGAAAGTTACTAAAAATGGAAAGTTACTAAAAATGGAAAGTTACTAAAAATGGAAAGTATAACTTAAATGAATGGTTTGTAATTCGAATTTATCATTTCTTTAGGTTCGGTCAAGAGGGTGTGATGGGATTTTCCTGTGGTGTTTTCTTTGATATTGCTTTGATTAGTGAATAAGGTACAGATATTCTGACCTTATCGTTAAGGTTTCTCATGACATATTCCTCTCTATCTTTGATTACTTATGTGATTTGCTACATTTGTCTGAGCTTTTATATTGGTTCTCATATTTGATCTGTTGTTATGTTTACTTTGAACCCTGCTATGCTACTTTGATATTTGAACCTGTGGCATTGAACCTTTGCTTATGATCATTTGAATGAACTTTGATAATGGATTTGTTTGAAACCCTTCAGTTTGAGACCCGAGCCAATATTTGTTTCCTAGCCATGAAGGTTACATGGCCGTGTCATTGATGCACCTTTGGCATGGACTAATGTGTGGTGTGATTGATTTCTCACATCGTCCCCATTGGATTTTTTATATGGCGCATTATGAAGATTATTATTTGTTTAAGGGGTATATGGATGCATCCTAGATTTGTTTTGTATTCGATGGATTATGACATTATGATATATGTATATTTGGTGACTGATGTTTGGGTGCATTCCACGTCTTTCACAAATTTTGGGAGCTCATGACTCCGTGGTTACTATGATATGATTTGTTTGGGCTTGGTAATTGGACTTGATTTGATTTTCTGATTCATCTTACCTTACACTATGAATGACTTCTGATTTGTCATTACCTTATATTTGTATATTCTTTAGATCATGTTTGTGATCACCCTTTGCACCTTATATCGTATCCTTTGATTGTTCTGTTATCTTTGCGTTCAGGATATATATATCTGTTATGGGCTTTGTAAGCTCAGCCGCTCTTTCTTTGCCGCGTGGAGGTATCTAAGCTTGGAGTGGTGTTGCCTTTCGGGATATGAAGTGTGTTGTGTGGCAATTACCCTAGTGATCTTAGTTTTAGATATAATGATTTGTTTCTTTTCGAGACTTCCGTTATTTTCGGTTGTTTCATTTGGATATGTCTTTCTTTTAAGACTTATGTACCTTAGTCATGTGACTTATTTTCCTTTGGTTATTTATTTAAGACTTTCGCTGTTTATGCTTGTGTTATGATTATGTATGCCTTTGATGTCACACCATATTTGTAATACTTCTACCCTTTTGGGTCGGGGCGTTACAATTACAGTGACATATTCCATGAGAAACATTACAGTGACATATTTCTTGAGAAACATTACAGTGTCATATTCCTTGAGAAACATTACATTAATCACAAAAAGATTTTATTTTCTACGGTTTGTCTTACTTTGTAAAATCCTGTGAAATACTTGGATTTCTCAGTTTTAGTGAAGATTTGTAATATCCCGTGGAATATCAATCTTAATCACCGACAACAACATCTCTTAACACAATCTTCCTTTATCAGTGTTCGATTAATCTTAATCATTTCACTTTTCAATTAAAACACAATGACTACTTTAGCAGAACACATGATTGTTGCTGGAGCTGAGAATCGCCCTCCCATGCTTGAGATTCAATGTATGATTCATGGGCAAGTCGTATACGACTATTCATCAAAGGGTAGTTATATGGAAGGATTATGCATTGCTTTAAATCAAGAAGGGTCCACTCAGTCTTATACTCACTGGCTAAGTCGAGTAAAGATGGACAGACTAGACCTAAGAAATACTCTGAACTCACTAAAGAACAACAACTTTAAGATGACTATGATGTTCAAGCAACTAATATCATTCTTCACGGTCTTCCACCCGATGTGTATTTACTTGTTAACCATCAAGAGGCGGCTAAGGATATTTGGGATTGAGTCAAGCTACTAATGAAAGGTACTGAATTATCATATCAAGAATGTGAATGCAAATTGTACAACTTGTTTGATAAGTTTGCTTCCATTCAGGGTGAAACATTGTATGAGTATTACTGGAGATTCTCTCAGCTGATCAATGACATGCATACTATTGGAATGACGATACAGCAAGTTCAATTCAATACAAAGTTTCTGAATGCTCTTCCACCGGAATGGAGCAAGTTTGCCACTGATGTGAAGTTAGAAAAGAGGATGTTTTGTATACCACCAACTATGATCAGTTGTATGCATACCTCAGTCAACATGAACGACATGCTAATGAAGTATGTATCATGCGTGAAAGATATTCGGATCCTCTTGCATTGGTAGCCAATTCTCAAACTCTTATACATTCTCTTTAGTACCATAACAAGTCTGTCTCTTCAATGGCATCCATCCCCTCAACTAATCACTCCGTTTATGCAGTAAGAACCTATCATCATCAACCACCATCCTCCTCCAGTTAATCCACTACAACAATAAGTTTCTCCACAACAATTCATATCTCTGTCAGTGACACAACAATCTCAAGGTGAATTTCCCCAATTGGACTTCGATCTCTCTGTTCCTACATTTTAGCAAGGAGAGGATCCGATTAACTGCATTAACAAAGCAATGGCATTCTTGTCTGCTATGGATATAAGGTATTCACCCTCAAAAATAATACAACTAAGAAGTATGCTATCATGAAACCAGAGCAACCATTCAAGATGGTAGAGTCACAGTTGTTAATAAGTACAAGGAAGACAAAATCAAAGTTTTGCTGAAACTGGAAATGGAGGAATTGTGATGACATCAAACAACGTCACTTTTAATGCATCATTTATCTTATGTAAATTGGCCATTTTGTATAATTATTGCATGAATTGGTACTTAATTGCTTAAAGTTATTATTTGCAGAAATTATGGAGTACTTGGTGAAGTTTATCTAAAAGACACGCATTTTGGAGCATACATGAAGAATTCGAGAAAGTCTACTGATCTGACAGCCAATACGCCGTATTATTCTAGACCTATACGACATATCCAAGACTTGACAAACTAAAATACCATTGCCTGACTCTGAAGAATATGCCAGTCTCACATCATACGAATTCGCCGTAATTTAATACTTTGGTCAGATGAATGAAGAAAAGTGGTTTTACACCAATACGCATATCTCATGATGATACACGTATATGTGTACACTTATGATAATCACGTAAGGATTAGAAGACCTAATGGCCGTTTCCAGCAGTAGCAAAACGTCGCTATCAGGTTTAATTTATATAAAAAATATTCTGGAAGTTATCAAAATGTTTGTCCTTACTCTAAGAAATCCCCAATACGTCGTATCCCACATCGCTCGATACGGCGTATCGACCTATTTCCAGACCCTGTAAATAGATGACCCTAAACTTAGTTTTAGGTATGCAGGTGAATCCCTAAACCACCAAGTCGACCAAGAGACGAATAGAAGAGCATAGAATGTCAGAAAAAGAGCCTCAAGATCATAGGAAAACTCTTGTAATCTTCGCGTAACCAAATATGCGTTCGGTTAAGGTTTCTTTTCTTTAATCGTTCATATATGAAACCGTGTGTATTTTTACAATGACTATCGGCTGATACCTTTAGGTATCAGCCATGTTTATGAAGATTTAATGTTTGGTTTGTTTATATCGATTGCTTAATTTATCGTTGATTGTTAATTATGTTTATCAATTTATACATTTTTACGTGCTTAAGTATGCGACCTATCATTCAGCTGGGTCTAGTCCTATATATTTAATGCGCTGCAACTTTGGTGTTATTTGGGCGTAGGCTAAGAGTCCGGGATAGCTCTCCATATAGCAATTTATATATCTAAAATCATAGGATCACATATATTGACCTATCTTTGCCTTTAGATTAGTGAGCTTAGTTGGACCAATAAGTGACCCTGGGATCAACGAGTATGTGTTCTAATAAATTGGTAAGGACTCAGATAGTGGATTACTAGTATATAAAGAGCCATTAAGTAGTAAGTGGGTAAAGTCTCCATGAGTTAGGGTTTAGTAAGAGCATCATTATTAATCTCCTAATATAGATTATAATCAACAAATACTTGCTTTATGCGGATGCGTCTAATTGTGATAGGATTAGCGTGTCTAGGTCTTAGGAAGAAGTATCGCCTAAGTCTAGGAATGATATGCCCCTTCGAGATAATACAATCATTGCACTAAATAAACAAACCTGCATTTTATCAGATTATTCATGGTTGTTATGTTTTCCTTACCATAGTTCTCGACTGCTTCTCTATCGTTTGTTTGTCTTTGTGTGTGTGTTTATTGCATTACTTGTCATCAAAACCTTAGGTTAGATACACAAAACCGTGCCAGTCTCTCAGGCTAAAACGCCCCTTTTGCATTAGTTTTAGGTTTAATTTAGATAACTAAAATATTGATAGAATTAGGAATTAACGCTCTCGCTCTTATTGATCGACACCCTACTTACTACGAAACCCCATCTGACCAGGTACACTTCCCGTTAAAGTATTGTTTTTAGGTATAGTCGGCATAAAATAAATAGTAAAACTTGATACATAAAATAACACCTACACAACGGCACATCAAATTTTTGGCGCCGCTGCCAGGGAGTGAAGTTGTTTAATTTTTATTTATTAGTGTTTTAATTTAGTTTAGATTAATTTGCATATTTATTGATCCATTTTTCACAGATCTTTGATTAGCTTGTTGAAGCTTTAGTTATCTTAGATAGATCTAAAATAACTATGATAGAAACCTTGAGTAATATATATAAAGATTATGCGGAATCTAATCTTTATACACCAGAAGAACAATAAAGCAATGTAATAGTTACACAAGATCTTTCTCTTAACTCACAATATATTAAATGATTCACAAAACAACTATATGTTTTGCTTAATAGCTATGACTTTTTTATGTTGATTGATATGTCTCTAACTATGCCGTAGGGTTCCTTTTATACACTAAGGAAAACCTTAATGGGCTTAAAAAACGCGTTAAGTGATCATTCATATCTATTCCTAATATATCTCATGCAT
>BQNB010088277.1:2057-27699 GCA_026074375.1 Tanacetum coccineum | reverse complement strand
CGGGCTCAAAGCCCAAGTTAAACCAAGCCCAGCCCATTTAAAAAGCCCAAGTGCCAGGCTAGTATAAATATCCCTTCACCACTTGGTGAAGGGTGTTGGTTACACTTTCACATAACTTGTAACTCTCCATCTCTCTCTAATCTAATATTCCATCTTTCTCTCTCTACTTTCTCTCTCTAAGATTTCTTCTCATTTTCTAGCATCTTGGTATAATTATTGTTGTGTAATGGATTAAATGCATGGGATAACAGAAACATATTAATGTGGTTTAATGTAATTTAAATAGTTTCCTTATCTATTGATTTACTTCCTTTGTAAGTCATGATCTCTCCCTATATAAAGAGATCATAGACATATGTTTTACATATCCATCCATAGAAAACTAGAGCTCTCCCAATGAGAGTCTAGATAGTTAGATAGCAAGTTAACTGATGAGAGTCGAATAGTACACCATAGTTAGTTGGTGTAGCCTCAAATTATAGTTGGGGTAATAGGGAAAACGTATGAATGAAAAACCTTGTTTGATAATATTGCTTTCTTATTATTCCGTTGTGCATTCAATATTATCTATAAAACTAATCCTAGATGGGCTAAACGATTCTCCACAGACTTCCTTATTGACTATCAAGACATTAATGGAGGTTTTGTTGCCTTTGGTGGAAGTGCTAGAGGTGGTAAGATAACAGGAAAAGGAAAGATAAGAACAGATAATTTAGACTTTGAAGATGTGTTTTTTGTCAAAGAACTAAAGTTTAATCTTTTCTCTGTGTTACAAATGTGTGACAAGAAAAATAGTGTTCTTTTCACTGAAACTAAATATCCTTTTTTGTCTCCTGATTTTAAGCTACTTGATGCAAGCCAAGTACTGCTTAGAGTTCCCAGTCAAAGTAATATGTACAGCTTTGATTTAAAGAATGTTGTTCCTTCTGGAGATTTAACTTGTTTATTTGCAAAAGACACAATTGATAAGTCTAAATTATGGCATAGGAGGCTGGGTCATGTGAATTTTAAAATAATGAATAAACTTGTGTAGGGAAACCTTGTAAGAGGTCTTCCTTTAAAGATTTTTGAAAATGACCATACTTATGTTGCTTGTTAGAAGGGAAAGCAACACAAAACCTCTTATAAGGCCAAACTTGTGAGCTCTATCAGCCAACCCTTACAGATGTTGCATATGGACTTATTTGGTCCAACATCTGTTAGGAGTATCAACCATAAGACATATTGCCTTATAGTGACTGATGACTTTAGCAGGTTTAGCTGGGTTTTCTTATTGGCCTCTAAGGATGAGACTAGTGAGATTCTTAAAAGATTTATAACAGAAATAGAAAACCAATTAAACCATAAGGTTGACAATGAGAGTGCTATTTGTGTTGTCAAGAATCCTGTCTACCATTCTAAAAAAAGCATATAGAGATTAGGCATCATTTCATTAGAGATTCCTATGAGAAAAAGTTGATTGAAATTGTCAAGATACATACAGACTACAATGTTGCAGATCTTCTTACTAAAGCCTTTGATGTGACTAGGTTTTAGTTTTTGATTGCAAGCATTGGTATGCTTAATCCCTGAAGCATGGATTAAGGGGAGGTTATTTGTATATAGGTACAGAGGATTATACACAAATGAGGTTTGAGTTAGTATTGAAGGGTAAATATGATGTCAAGTTTCTTAATACTGCTCGGCTTAGTTGATACTGCTGGGTAAAACTTTGTACTGCTAGTACAAAAGTTAGTGCTATATAACAAACCAAGAATTTTCATCAACCTATTTTACTATGATCACAATTATACGGGGAAATTTTTCGCTTTATTACATTACTTGCATTGTTAAAAAGTAATCAGGTGTGATAATGGGACATAATTCAAAAACAGGGAAATGAATGAATTATGTGGATTAAAAGGGATAAACAGGGAATTTAGTGTTGCTAGAACTCCACAATAAAATGGAGTTGCTGAGAGAAAGAACAGGACTCTAATTGAGGTTGTTAGGACTATGCTAGCGGACTCACTTCTACCTACTGTATTTTGGGTTGAACTGCTTATTATGTTCTGAATAGGGTTTTAGTGACAAAGCCTCATAACAAGACACCCTATGCACTTATAATTGGCAGACCTCTAAGCATAAGTTTCATGAGACCTTTTAGATGTTCTGTTACTATCCTAAATACCCTAGACCCTTTAGGCATATTTGATAGGAAGGCTGAAGAAGGGTTTTAGTTGGGTACTCTGTAAATAGCAAAGCCTTCAGGGTATTTAATTCTCAAACCAGAAAAGTTGAAGAAAATATGCATGTAAACTTTCTTGAAAATAAACTAAATGTTGCAGGACAAGGACCTAACTGGCTTTTTGATATTGATTCCTTAACAAATTCTATGAATTATCAACCAGTTACTGCAGGGAATCAATCTAACAAAAATACAGGTCCACAAGAAACTAATGGTAATACAGGTTTAAAGAAAAATGTTGATGTTGGACAATCTGAAGAAAAGAATGTGTCTACTCAACAATATATTGTGTTCCCATTATGGTCTTCTATCTCTTCAAACAACAAGAGCTCAGATGAAACAGATGAAGATGATACAGCTGATGATGTTGTTGGTGAAAAGCCTGTACAAAAACCAGCAAGTGAGAATCAACAAACCTTGAAGAATGTTCTTGATAAGATGATGGATCAAGAGAAGGAGGCTAAAGAGCAATAAGATACTGTTAGAAAAGAGTTTGAAGCATAATGTAACAGGCAAAATCTTTCAGGGAAGACTACTAGAGCTAGCAGCACTAACAGTTTTAATACTGTTAGCACACCAGTTAATGTTGTTGGTGCACCAAGAACTTATAATGATGTTGGACCATCATTTGTTCCTCTTGGTGGTTCCTTTCCAGATAATCCTCCTTTTTAGATGATCCTCTCATGCCTGATTTGAAGGATAGTGCTGAAGTTTAAAATACTGGCATTTTTGGCAGTGCTTATGATGATGATGATTTAGACACTTACAATTCTCCTTATGTTGATCAAGTTATGGGTGCAGAGGTTGATTTCAACAACATGGAACCTTCAACTGCTGTCAGTCATATTCCCTCAGCTAGAGTACACTCTATTCTTCCTAAAGATCAAATATTTAGAGATCCAAGATCAGCAGTACAAACAATAGGCATGACAAAGAAGAGTTCTAAAGAACATGCTATGATTAGCTACATCCAAAAACAGAGAAGGACAAATCATAAAGATTTTCAGAATTGCTTATTTCCCTATTTCCTCTCTCAGCAAGAACCCACAAAAATAGCTCAAGCCCTTGATGATGAAAGCTGGGTTGAAGCAATGCAAGAAGAGCTGCTTCAGTTCAAGATTTAGAAGGTTTGGACACTAGTTGACCTACCTTATGGCAAGAAGGCTATTGGTACAAAGTGGGTGTATAGAAATAAGAAAGATAAAAGGGGTATAGTAGTCAGAAATAAAGCCAGGCTGGTAGCATAAGGATACAAACAAGAAGAATGCATTGATTATGATGAGGTTTTTGCTCCTGTTGCTAGGATTGAAGCAATCAGGTTATTTTTAGCCTATGCATCATTCATGAATGTTCTTGTGTACCAGATGGATGTCAAAAGTGCCTTTCTCTATGGTACTATTGAAGAGGAGGTATATGTTAGCCAACCTCCAGGTTTTGTGGATCCAAAATTTCCAGAAAAAAATTTACAAGGTGGAGAAAGCCCTATATGGGCTACACCAAGCTCCTAGAGATTGGTATGAGACTCTTTCTACCTATCTGCTGGATAATGGATTCTATAGAGGACACATTGACAAGACTTTATTCATAAAGAGAGTCAAGGGTGATATTCTACTGGTACAACTATATGTAGATGACATCATCTTTGGTTCCACTAAAAAGTCTTTGTGTAAAGATTTTGAGGAAATAATGCACAAAAGGTTCCAGATGAGTTCAATGGGAGAGCTCACTTTCTTCTTGGGTTTACAAGTCAAGTAGAAAGAGGATGGGATCTTCATTAGTCAGGATAAGTATGTTAGTGAAATCTTAAAGAAATTTGGTTTATCCAGTATAAGGACAGTCAGTACTCCTATGGAAACCAACAAGGCTTTGACAAAAGATGAAGATGGTGAGGATGTTGATATCCATTTATACAGGTCAATGATTGGGTCATTGATGTATCTTACATCCTCTAGACCAGATATTATGTTCTCAGTTTGTGCATGCTCAAGATTTCAAGTTCAACCAAAAGTTTCCCACTTGAATGCAGTAAAAAGGATCTTTAGATACCTAAAAGGTCGACCCAAATTGGGCCTTTGGTATCCTAAGGACTCTCCTTTTATATTGGAAGCTTTTTTAGACAGTGACTATGCAGGTGCCAGTTTGGACAGGAAATCTACAACAGGAGGTTGTCAATTTCTTGGTTCAAGGTTAATCTCTTGGCAATGTAAAAAGCAGACTGTGGTGGCTAATTCAACTACTGAAGCTGAATATATTGCTGCTTCTCACTGCTGTGGTCAAGTGCTTTGGATCCAAAATCAGATGTTGGATTATGGATACAATTTTATGCAGACAAAGATTCATGTTGACAATGAGAGTGCTATTTGTGTTGTCAAGAATCCTGTCTACCATTCTAAAACAAAGCATATAGAGATTAGGCATCATTTCATTAGAGACTCCTATGAGAAGAGATTGATAGAGATGGTCAAGATACACACTGATAATAATGTAGCTGATTTGCTCACTAAAGCTTTTGATGTGAGTAGATTTAATTTTTTGGTGGCAAGCATTTGTATGCTTAATCTGTAGCTGCATGATCTCAAGGGAGGTTAATGGTGTTTAAGTGCAGTGGAGTATACACAGGTTATTTTTTTATTTGAGTGAAAGTTGGATTGGATTAAAACATGGTATGTTGTTTTAGATTGACAGGTTATTAAACTTTTATTTCATGGGCTTATGCATAGATTATGGATCCTCATGAATTTCACATGTATATCATGAGTTATTTCTTGTATGCTTGTGAGAAATAGAAGGCTGTTATTGCATAGTTATTGCGAGAACAAGTTAATACTGTTAGACTTAATATTCATTCTGTACAGGCTAATATTAAGATACTGCTATTTTTTGTTACCATTTATACTGATGGTGCTATATAACCAAGCACTAAGGGAGAAGTTCAACAACACCACACCTATACCCAACCCACACCCTCTACTTCACAACCAATTTTTTCATGAACCTCAAACTGAAGCTCACATTAAGCAAAATACTCACATCTCCAATCTACATATCAATGGAAAAGAATGGACTAAAAACATGGGGAAAACAAAAAAGATACTCAGTTACCTTCAGGACTAGTGTGCTCTGACTTAAAGCAGATGAGGCTGTCCTAAGGAGGGGGGCTGGTGACAGTTGTGGAAAGGGCTATCTCTTCTGCTGCTATTTAGATGCATCACATGACAGTGATAATTAAATTAGGACCCAGACCATGGCATTGCCTTAAATGTTATCATTTCTCAGGAAATGGTTACTGGTGGCAGTCAGTGCGCCAAAGACACCATGGGGGGTGACTCCTGCTCAGGATACTAGGTCTGAGAGAGTGCTTGAAAAGGCCAATGGGAACCACTCTCCTCAGTAAGGTCACACATCTGGAAGTGGGGAGGGCAGGATAAAACAATCATCAATTTGAATTGACGGCTAATGTACCAATCACACCCCATGATTCACCTCTCCCAGGAGGTCACACACCTGGAAGTGATGAGGGTAGACTGAAACTACAGGAATTGATGACTATGTGTACAAAATTGTCAAAACATGTGCTTGACTTGGAGAAAGAGAAAGGAGGAAGGAGGATAATATAGCAGGTTGAAGCTTCAGATGAATATTTATGAGTTCAAACTACTGTTTATGGATGGTAAACCTATGAAGATTAATATGC
Organism: Tanacetum coccineum; assembly: GCA_026074375.1. Taxonomy (NCBI): domain Eukaryota; kingdom Viridiplantae; phylum Streptophyta; class Magnoliopsida; order Asterales; family Asteraceae; genus Tanacetum; species Tanacetum coccineum. The sequence goes on along the minus strand of BQNB010088277.1, from coordinate 21,778 downwards.
TAGTAGAGAAAAAGTACCCACTGATCAAGAATTATTGGAGAAGATGCTGAACTTGAAGTTAGAAGCTGAAGAAGAAAGTACTTTGGAATTTGAGCTTATTAAGTTCATCAAATCAATGCGTGAAAAAGAGTACTAAATTGTTTGGATACATCTCTCCTAATGGGACCAAGTGATTAAACTGAAAGAAGAAACTTGTATGATTGACAAGTTAAATATATCAATTTAGGGCGAGGATTGTGGGAATTTTGAGTTACTACTACCAGTACTACTTTACTACTACTAGTTGAAGATTGATACTGCTGCTAATGACCAAAGAAATAGACTAAGTAGTTAGTACTGCTAGTAATATTAGTTAGTACTGCCAGTACAAATGTTAGTACTGTTAGTTATAGTTAGTACTGTTGGTATAAGAAGTTAGTACTGCTTATGTGATATGCATGAGATATATTAGGAATAGATATGCATGATCACTTAACGCGTTTTGTAAATGCCATTAGGCGTTTTCCTTAGTGTTTAAAGGAACCATATGGCATAGTTAGATATATCAATATTTCATTAGAAAACACATATCTCATAGTTTAGTTATTTTGTAACCTTAGCATAATGTTTTGCAATCAATTTATTCTAAGTTTAGTATTCATTGTTCTTTCTCTCCCTAGTATTGCAAGTTAGTTTCCGCATAACTTGTAGTATTCACAATCATAGTTTCTCTTATAGTTAGTTTGGATTTATCTAGGTTAACTAAGCTTTAACAAGCTAAGAAGATCTGTTTATTTGGGACTTCACAGTTTCCATCTTTTGAACCTCAATTCTGGGACCGTACACTTCTGTCATCAACTTTTAAGTTTCTACAACTCATGGCATAGGCGCCGGCATCATCCAATTGTTATCTTAGGGTAATTCAACCTAGTCAAGGCACTGTTCAGTGCGTGCACGAAAGCTTACTTCACTTGGTACTTCTCTGGACAGTTGCTAATGTGGAACACTGTTTCCATCTTCTTGAACCAACGAGTTAACCCAACAACTCCTTCTGTTCTATTAAAGTTAAGTGGCTGGCACTTCAGGAAGTCTTGATTGGTGCACTTATCTATCAGCATATATTCCTCTAAAGTTATAGCCATATTCTCCTCTATTTCCATTACCAATTTCCATTTCCTCCATTTCCAATTACTTCTTCCTGTTCACCCTTTCTCCCATAAGGGGTCCAAGGTTTCTGAAGAGTCTACGCTGTCTAAATGCTTATGCATTCCGGCGATGTTTGGGCTGTGGGACTCCTTCAGTATCCTTGACGCTTCCCGATCGTGTGTTAGGCATTGTCTACCTTCAACATAACATATTAACAACACGATGAAATTTAATGGTGTATGAGAATTTTAACGGGGTTTGAAAATAAAATAACAGTTTTTATTAACGGAAATACAAATCATAATAACTTCATGATAATGCCACGATTCACGTGATAATAATATAATAATATTATAAGCAACAAGCAAAAGAAAATTTCATTTTGTTTTTAAAATATCGAACATAGAATGGTAAACTATCTGATTCATATCATCCAATACTACATGTTACAACATTGTTCCACAATATGGATTTACAAATCCCTGTACGATTAGTTACTACTAGGTGATACGGGGTTATCACATTGGTAATAATCATGAAACGAATTAAGAACGGTAGTCCAAATGCCTCTGGCACAAGCCTCAAGGCCTAGGTAATCCTCATACGTCATAAAATCTAAACGACCGAATCTGCCTCAACTCCCTCTGCACACTCAATACCTACACCAAAAAACTTATGGTAACTCTATGACCTCTCAACATCCACAATGTCTTAAAGTCTCCTATTACTCGCTCCAGCTCTTGAATCTCTCCAACATATCAGCACTTGCTGTCCTATTCGCCACGATCTATTCTTGATCCCTCTGGTTACTCTTTAATAGCTAAAACACGGTGACTTAGAATTCTCAACTGTGTGTCATGGAACCTCTAAACCAGATCTCTATTGTCTCATCTGTACCTTACTGATCCTCCTGTAGTAGGCTCCTAAAACACGTCTGTCATACGAGTAAAGTTAAACCCTATATCTACTCATCAACCATGCCTCTAGCGCTCGGCCTCAACATATATCGAGCAATTAGTACAGCATAAACCTAACATTCAACCTTGTTATGCTCTAAGAGCATCCGCTATAAAGCAATACACTCATCAATCACTGCCTGAATTTTGGGCTCTGAGGGGGGTCTCCACTCCTCTCAACATCAATATCCATCTCTATTATCAGTCCATCTGGACCCTAGACTGATAGAACTCTCTTCCTCAATGTCAACTCCTAATCCAACTCTCTGGTACATATGGCTCAAACATTATCCTCTGAACAACCTTATAAATCCGTTCGCTGACTCGGGGAATCCTAATCCTCTTTGGTGATGGTAAACATCAGCACGTAGTGAAGAAGACAGTTGCTCGAGTACAGGTGAAGATACGGTACAAATGCAAAGGGGATCTACTCCTCTTGCGAGAAGGACTCGCAAAAGAAGAATCATGAGATGGGTCTATCGGAAAATAGCAATAGATGAATGTGAATACTCGGTACCAAAAAGACATAAATGATGGCTAAGGTTCTCATACCCGTTATGGTGATGCTGAAAACTGATATGATCAGAAGCATGATACACTAAGATGGAGAAGTATAGATGAAGCATCTGCAGAAGAATCGAAGAAAGATGTCTGTAAGGATGTACTCGATGATGACATCGAAGAAAAATGATACGTAAGAATTAGTCATCTGAATGTCTCACTGGCAAGCGATGAGTAGGTAACGGTCCAACCCTCTTCCTCGCAGTAATCATGTGTTACCTTCCCATTAAGATGATTGCGGTTTTACGGTCGACCATAAGGAATTGGGCTGTCCAGGTGCAAGAAGTGCAAGAATCATAATCGACGTTGAAGTTGCCCTCCAGATGTGTAGGTGACTCTGAATTAGATAGGTAGTCTTAGTGAATGGTGTACCCATGGGTAGGTGATGGTAGTGTATCAGGTGAATCACTGTCTAAAGAATCATTCAGTCGATGAAAATAAATGGTGAATAGCTGGTAGTGGTTGGTATATGATACTGATGGACGGGTCCTCAGATGGGTCAACTCTGTATCAGATCTGTAAGGTGTGAGTAATCTAGTGATACGGGTATGTATGTTAATGATGGTGGTATAGTGGGTGAAATAGTAGGTATCGGTGTGGTATCAATATGGGTAGTGGGTGGAGTCACAAAAAGTGTAGTGTCAGGAATAGTGGCAGGGATAGTACTAAACAAGATAACTCGTCCAGTAGATGTCCCTACGCTCTCTTCCAATGAATCCGAAGAAACTGAGATAACCGAAATAGCCATGACCCGCACAAGCAAAAGTTTATATAAATATCCTTTATACCAATCATGCATGATGCGGTGGAAAAGAATATAAAAAACAGGTATAATGTACGAATGATAATGAATGAATAAAACCAGTCAAATGCAGTACTAGAAAGAATTGCAAATATTAATGCTAGTAATATTAGTTATAAGACTTAAATATTTAATTACATAGTACATGTACGTATTACGTATACGTAAGTCACGTAAGGTTTATATAATCACAGTAGGATCACATACTGGTTATAGACCAGACCTAGTTTATACTACCTGGTTCCCTATAACCTTGGCTTTTGATACCAATCTGTCATACCCCCAATAGGGACATGTCGGATTTTTGTTTTTTTGTGGTGGGCATGTAATTACAGATATCTAAGTACAACGCTTAAAGGAACGACCTCTGAAGGGTACGTTTTAAAAATAAACATCGTTGCATACATTTAATTGATAATAAGTTTTCAATTCAATCAAAAATTTGAAAGATTCAAAAGTCAAACAATGCGGAAGCTTAATATGTTCGTATAACGGTCATTTAGGATAACATAGATGATATCTGGAAAAACTGGTTGTGCAATTAGACTTCATTAGATCAAGCAACGACCTATCCAATGCTATGCCACCTGGAGGAGAAAAACATGCTTTAAAAACGCAACATAAACGTTGTTGAAATTCTTAGGGTTTTGTTTAATGTAATTAATTTGGACACAGATTATCAAAAGTGTGCGTCAGTTATAGGAGATACAAACTTCACAAAAGAGCTACATAGGCATTTTACGTTGCACGAAGCTCATGGACACTAAAGCTAATAAACTAAAGGATAGCATGTACAGTGGCTATAAGGCTTGCCCTTCAGGTGTCCAACCAAAGACCACCTAACTAGTTTCGACATGACATATATCCGTTAGTTCTTGGCAAACTCGAACTAGTAAGTGCTCTTACACGGATAGGGAATTTATTAGTCCAATAGTTATAGTTTATTCACTCGGCTCACTTAACCAGCCAGTCAGGTTAAAGGTGATTGACAATTCTGATATTTCAGGCATATCTGGGTATAATCGATACTGTTTTGGCAACACGGGGTAAAACGGGGAATTTCTCACGTATAGAACTTGTGCTCCCAATTTTTAAAATCATGCTGTTTCTAACCCCAAGGTGTACAAAAGGTTTAAGTAAAAACAAGTAATAGAAATGGGGCTATGAACTCACCTTGATTGGTGAATCGAAGAAGAATAGTCTAGAATAAAATCACACGATAACGAACGACGGTTCATAAAGACAACCTATGAAATGAGGGTTTGGTTTAATATCGGAGTAGTGACGAATTACGGATAATGCATAAGCATATACTAGTGTACTTTTGTTAATATGTTTTCCAAAAATTAACGCTTGTGATCGTATAATAGTAGAAATGTTTTTGTAAGTAAAACGAGTAAATAATAATATGTATATTAATATTACATACATATATACTTCTAAGTAAAAATATATATAATATATTTTTATACATATATTGTTCGGTACTTTATTAAATTCCCGTATCTAGTTTCATCATGAGCGTTTTCTAGTATATTTCTAAGTATAATAATTTATAAAATGTCGGCTAGGATCGTGCGTGTTTACTCGTGTTTCAAAAGTTGTAGACGTTAGTTAATAATACCTTTTTCAAAGTTCTCTTTTAATACGATTGTCATAATTACAAACTATATATCATCAAATCTCTTTATAATTTATCAAAAGACATTCGGGACCCTTATTGGGTTTTAGGCCCAATAAGCACTTAATCATATTATTGAAGCGTCCCAGTTTAAGATATGTTTAAAACGTATAACGTCTATGTCGTACACTATTAAATAAGCTATTGTGAACTTATCCAATAAGCTACATCGTAGCTTTACGCCTTGGTGTATTGTGTTTATGTTGGGCCTTGGCCCGTTAGGTCAAAAAAAATGCAGCTTTACTTATCCATATAGTCCGATAAGCAAAACATTAAATAATAAACACACGACTTAATAATAAGCTATCAATAAGCTCACAATAAGCCAATCAATAATAAGCCGAAACACATAAGCTCAAAAATAAGCTCGTGGTGTTGGGCTTGTGGCTATGGGACGCGTTAAAGCCAATAAGCTCTATTTGGCTTATTTATGACAGACGAATTAGTTTTACCATTTTTTTTGTCCTTTCAAAATAAGCTAGAAAATAAGCTAATAAATATAAGCCGAAACAAAATAAGCTAAACAAATGTTTTTCCTTTCTTTTCTTATTTGGGTCGAACATAAATAAAGCCCTATTAAGCTTAAAATAATCAAATAGGGGTCAGGGTCATGAGAACCAAGGGAATCAGACAAAAGGTAGGGCACACATGTTGGGAGCAGAGGAGGCTCGCCAGGACTCGAACATCATGACGGGTACGTTTACTCTAAATGATCATTATGACACTACCTTATTTGACTTCTAGGTGCTCGTTCTATAGCTTGTTTCCACTACTTTTATACCTCTGTTAGACATAAAACCCAGCGATTTAGGCTTTAGTTATGAGATTAAGATAGCTAGCGGACAGCTAGTAGAGATCGATAAGGTTATTAGGGGGTGAAAACTAGAGATAGAAGGTCACGTGTTTGACATTAACCTGATACCCTTTGGAAGCGGAAGTTTTGATGTGATCATAGGAATGGATTGGTTGTCTGCCAATAAGGCTGAGATAATTTGTCATGAGAAAGTAGTTAGGATACCACTACTAGAAGGCAATGTGCTTAGAGTATTAGGAGAGAAACCAGAGGAAAAGATGAGGCAGTTAATGAGTGCTAGGGCTAAAGAAAAGAAACAAGAAGAGATCATAGGTAGTTCCGTAAGGCTATCCGAATTGACCTATAGGATTTGCGTCTTGTGTGGGAAAATCGAATTCCGAATTGAGATTAATCCTGGTGCTATGCCGGTTGCAAGGGTTCCAATGTCGTTTGGCACCTTCTGAATGGAGGAGGTGGTTGGGTCATACTAATAAGATCTCCCAATACAATGGTTTCATTCGACCAAGCTTCTTCGCCTGGGGTGTGCACCCGCTATTTTTCTGTAAACAAGAAGGAGGGTCCTTTACAATGTTGTATTGACTATTGTGAGTATGATAAGGTGACCATTAAGAACCGTTAATCCACTTCCATAGGCTTAGAACGGCTTATTTGACCAAACTTTAAGGATAGTAGTATTCTATAAGATAGATCTTAGATCCGGATTACCATCAGTGAGAGTGAATGAGGATGGACATCCTAAAGACTGCGGTTTGAGAAACTCGTTCATGGACATTTCGAGTTTACCGTAATGCCTTTGTGTTTGAACTTAACGCAATAGCGGTATTTAATGGATCTGATGAATGTGTTTGTGTAGGCCGTATCTAGACAAGTTTTGTGTTAGTGTTTTATTGATGATATCTTGATTTACTTAAGACTCGAGAGGAGATTAGGTGCATTTAGGATTGGTATTAGAATTTCTCAAGAAGGAGAGACTGTATGAAAAGTTTTCTAAATGTGAATTATGGTTACGAGAAGTACAGTTTCTTGGGCATGTGATTAATGGTGATGGGATTCACGTAGATCCTAGTATGAATGAGGCTGTTAAGAATTGGGAAGCCCCTAGATTGCACACACTTTCTTTCTGTTCTAAATCAGTTTATACTCTCCTTTCATTCCTTTGATGTAACACCCCAAACCAAACAACTTTGGATTGCGCACCAGAAATAGCAATTGGGTGTTACTAAATAGCACCATTCACCAAGATTATAGAATAGAAACCTAAATGAGACGTTTAACAAACATGTGTTCCATTATTAATCAGATTAAAACGCGTTCAGGTCCCCACAAAATCGCAACCACAACCATTACAACATTTGAAAAACTATTGTTTCAAGTTAAAGACATTGTTTAAAACAACTTAAGACGTTGTTTTTGAAAGACAAGGAACACACAAGTAGTCTTTCACCAAATCCATCACACGCACGACACATCTACGCCATCGTTGCCTTCATCCTTGGTTACCTGGGATAAAACATGTTTAAAACGTCAACAACATTGTTAAGTGAAATTCATAGAGTTTAAAATAACCCATAAGAAATAATCTTTGAACACATAATTAGTTCTCGAAAAAACATTACAACGAATACAATGTATAACAATCTCTTTTCTTTCACGTAATAAGCTCATGACACCAAACGTTAACAATACATATGTCATTTCATATGTTAATTTTCCCCAAAACAAGGTATTATTGTCATATACCTACTACTTCTAATAACAAAATGTCCATTTGACAGCGTGTTCGCAAGGATTCATACCCCGTACAGGGTTGTCAAACCCAGTAGATCTATTTAATGCATTAGCGTTCACCTCGCAAGGCAATTAACAGTTCATGAAATAAGGGACATCGACAATAGCTACTTATGCGGAAACAATCTCATAATCTGGTCCAGCATACCATAAAATCATATGTGTTCGATTTTAGAAAGTAAACATGTATCCCCCTCGCGGGTTTATAAAACAATTAAAAGATTTAAATGCGAGGCTATAAACTCGCCTTAAGTAAAAGATCCAATTCAATCAAATCAACAAGTGCAAATAGCTTCACGTCTTAACCGCGACCTATATAATACATATATAGCGGTACGTGACTAAAAGTATAATAATTCATATAATGCATACTTGCATATATATATATATATATATATATATATATATATATATATATATATATATATATATATATCTAAAACCTATATATAGGAAGGATAGAGAGAGAATGGTCTTCCACTCAAAATTCAGCAAAATGCCACATAATTCATTTTGACTGCCATGTAGGATTTTTCATCTTTGACTTTTTTTTAATCCCAAAACATAACATTATGAAAAATGATAATTAGACCGATAAATATGCCTAAAAAGAGACCTACATATTTGATTGGCTACTCATGTTTCCAGTTTAAAAACTAAACTGATCCCCTTTTTTTCTTCCTAATATACCCTTATTTAATTACGTAAATTAATTAATATTTTGTTTAATTTCTTTCTCCGTATTTGATGTTTACATCTCCAGTTCTACACCCAAACTTATAAATTAACGTCTGAACTTTTTCATATTCAAAAGCCTAATTTAGATTTTAAAATTTTCTCGACACGCTATGGTCAAGTCAAACTTTCTGGTCAACAAAAGTTAACACAAAGTCATAACAAAACTTATTTTTACTAAAATCCAACCATTCCAACATGTTTAACTAGCCTAAAAACATGTACTAAAACCATCAAACATATGTTCATACTTGAAATCCTTTCAAACCCATTTTTGTACTTGAATCAACTAGCTACAATTACATACTTGTAATATGTCATTTTAATCAAACAAAAAACATAACTAGGAGCTTACAATGCTATTAAGAAATTCAAAATATGGCTTCCCCTTGTTGCTTTAAAATCGAACGAACCACAAAGACAACCAAACAAAACCTTTTCAAACAACTAGCACCAAAACAACACTAATCTAACAACTAGAACACTCTTCCTTTTTACAAATCAAAGAAATGTCCAAAAAACCCAACTTCTTAAATATTTATTGCATATGAGGTTTCTTTAGTGGGAAATGTAGAGGATTGAACAAGGATTAATATGGTATTAATTGATTGTAATGCATGTAAATAACAAATTTGATATGACAATGTTTGTGTGTGTGTGTGACTTTGAACGGCAAGGGGACAATTCATGAACCGTTCGGTAAAAAGTTCATTTATGTTCGTTTATTTATTAAATGAACGAACATGAACAACATTTTACGTTCATTTAGTTAAATGAACGAACATGAACAAAAGTCTTGTCCATTCATTTATGTTCGTGAACGTCCGATTATTCGTTCGTTTATGATCATATATATGTTTATGTTCTTTTATCCTTTTTTTATTATTATATACTTTTGAAATTGCTTTACTTAAACAAAACAACACTAATAAAACACAATATTGTGTATATTTTTGTAAAATTTATGTTTATTTACGTTCGATCGTGTATGTTCGTTCGTTTATGTTCGTTTAGTGTCTAAATAAACGAACATAAACGAACACGAACAACCATATTTCTTAATAAACGAACATGAACAAGAATATCCGTTCGTTTAAGTGATCGTGTTCGTTTATTTGTCCGGCTAAAACTAAATGAACGAACATGAACAAGGCTCCGTTCGTGTTCGTCCAGTTTGTTTACAGCCCTATCCTGGCGATGCCTTGAGCAATACCATATCACCAACTTCAAATTCCAACGGCTTAAGTCTTCTATCCGCATAACTCTTCTGGCGACTACGAGCTGTGAAACAAGTGATTTCGTAATCTGGGACAATCTTCTCAGGCGTATCTCGGATCTACTCTGGACTGTGAGTGGCTATCCCCAACTCACTCCAAACATACAGGTGATCTGACACTTTCTTCCGTAAAAGCTTATATGGTTTGCAGCCTTAATACTTGCGTGATAACTATTGTTATATGAGAACTCGACCAATGGAAAATGGCGATCCCAACTATTTCCAAAGTCAATCACACAGGCACGCAACATATCTTCCAGTGTTTATATTGTCCTTTCACATTGACCATCCGTTTGAGGGCGGTAAACGGTACTCATATCCAAATTTGTCCCCAACGCCTTCTGAAGCGATCTCCAGAAATTTGACGTAAAATGGCTATCTCGATCGAAAGACCGAACAGGTACACCATGCCTACACACTATTTCCTTCAAATACAGTCGCGTGAGTTTCTCCATACTATCCGTTTTCTTCATAGGCAGGAAATGAGCTGATTTGGTCAGTCGGTCGACAATAACCCAAATCGTATCATACCCACTTGACGTTCTCGGCAGTCCACTCACAAAATCTATAGTAATTCTTTCCCACTTCTAAACAGGAATCTCAGGTTGTTATAGCAACCCAGACGGTTTCTGATGCTCGGCCTTAACTTTTGCACATGTCAAACACTTACTAACATACGTGGCATTATCCGCTTTCATATTCGGCCACCAATACAACAACTTCAAATCTTGATACACTTTATCCGATTCCTGGATGGATAGATTATGTGATTTATGGGACTCATGCATAACCAAATCTCTCAATCCACCGAATCGCGGCAACCAAACACGATTCTCAAAACAATGTGTTCCATCAGGGCGACATTCAAATATCGGCTTAATCAATCTCCCTAAATTTTCTAATTTTACATTCTTTCTTTTCATTTGGCTTCCTCCCTGGCTTTCTCGATCTGCTTTGGTAAACTTTCATGTGAACAGTCATCATCAAAGCTCGAAAACGTAATGGCTTATCCCTTCCCTTCTGACTTAAGGCGTCAGCCACCACATTCGCTTTTCCAGGATGATACTGAATTTCACAGTCGTAATCACTCAATAACTCAATCCACCTTCATTGTCTTAAGTTCAACTCTTTCTGATCCAGGATATATCGTAGGCTCTTATGATCGGTGAAAACCACACACTTCGTCCCATACAAATAATATCTCCTAGCTCACAGAGCTGATAACAACGGCTACTAACTCCAATCGTTAAGTAGTGTTAATTCTCTGCATGGACTTCAAGTGTCTTGAAGCATACGGCTTTCACTTTCCTCTCTTTGCATCTACCGGTTCATAACCCTTAAGAGGACGCTGTCACTATACAACCATGAAATCTTTCCGTTCCTTCGGACAACGCTAAGATCGGTGCACTACACAACTTCTGCTTAAACGTTTGAAAAGCTTCTTCTTCTCCTTACTCATATTTCTTATTTTTCTGAGTCAACTTAGTTAGTGGCTTAGAAATCAAAGAAAATCCTTCAATAAACCTCCGATAATACCCAACCAACCTAAGAAATTGCCTCACCTCCGTTGGCGTCGTTGGTGCAACCCAACTCTTAATGGCTTTGATCTTGGCAGGATCAACATGAACACCACTACGATCAATCACATGACCCAGAAATTGTACTTAATCTAGCCAAAAATCACTTTCAAAAACTTGGCGTACAATCTCTCTTTCTTCAGCAGCTCCAAAATAGTCTTCAAATGCTTTCCATGTTCTTCTTCGTCCTTGGAATAAACCAAAATATCATCGATGAACACTATGACGAACTTATCAAGATATGGCTTGCATACTCGGTTCATCAAGTCCATAAACACAGCAGGCGCATTAGTCAATCCAAATGGCATTACTTGGAACTCAAAGTGACCATACCGAGTTCTAAATGCAGTAATAGGAATGTCTTCCTCTATAATGCGTAACTGGCGATATCCTGATCGCAGATCGATCTTAGAATACACGCTTGAACCTTGCAACTGATCAAATAAATCATCAATTCTCGGAAGAGGATAATGCTAGGAATTATTGTAAACAGACTTAAGTCTGGTAGTTATAGAGTTAAGTCTGGTAGACATAGTTAAGTCTGCCAGTACTAAGTTAAGTCTGGCAGTACTATAGTTAGTACTGGTCTCATATAGTTAAGTCTGTTTATGTAACAAAATAGTTATCTTAGAGATATCTTAGGAAAGGATATGCATTATCCTTTCACATGCTTAGGAAAGGATATGCATTATCATTTCACACATTTGTAAAGCCCATTAGTGTTTCCTTGGTGTATAAAAGGAACCCTATGACACAATGTTGAGAAGGAGATTGAAATAGAATTCTAATAGAAATTAATAGCAAAATAGCAAAGTTTTACATTGTGTTCTTCTTAGTACTTGTGTTTTAGATTAACGCATTAGCTATAGTTTTTTAGTACTTTGTCTCTCCTATAGTTGATTATTGGCTTTATTTCAAGTTAGCTATTGTATTTCAAAGGGGCTAAACAGATCCAAGATCTCAGCGACCAACAAGTTTGGTCTATCAAGAAGCCTCTAGAGGGACATGAGTAAGAAGAATCACAAGAACACAAACAATAACTTTAGATCTAGAAATGTCTCAACCTGCTAATGATTGATTTCTCCAACTTCTTAGTGATGATGAAGATCATACCTTGAAGATGCATCAGACAATGTACTGCAACCAATAAACCAAAACAACAACAACAACAACAACTCATTCCTACAACAACCACTATCTCAAATATCAAACTCCCAATTCTGAAGAAGGAGGAGTATGATATATGGGCCATGGAGATGGAGCATTACCTTGAATATATTGACAATGATGTTTGGAAGGTAATTCAGAATGGAAATTCTAAGAAGAGAATCTCAACTGGAAAAGATGGTGTTGTTAGAGTACTTCCCAGTTGTCGCTGCAAAAATTCATTGATTGAAAAAGGAAAAGGAAGGCAAGATACCATCTTACTTATGGCCATTCAAGGAAAATCTGAGAGATTTTCTTGGACATGGACGATGCAAAAAGAAATTTGGGAAGCCATATGGACTAGGTTTGGTGGTTATATGCTAATTCAAAGAAGATGCAGACACGCTGTCTTAAAAACAACAGTTTGAAGCATTTCTATATCTCCAGTTCAGAAGGGGTTAGAAAAAGGAGATATGACATATTCCAACAAATTCTCTCACAAGTTGGATGCTATGGTGTGAAGTATTATGAGGATGCAATTCACATGGTTTCTCAGATCTTTGCCCCCAGCTTGGTCAAATCTGGCAATGGGACTAATGAGAACCAAAACCAGATGTTGAAACTTTTTCATTGATGACTTATCTAAATAACCTTAGGGTTTTTGAGCTAGGAACTAACAAAGTACACAAAAAATATCTGCAAAGTGCTCAAAATGTAGTGCTTTTGTTTTACACAACTAGAGCTAGCACTAATAAGTTAGTTTGGTCATACTGGTCCCTATAGTAGTACTTATACTCCTTCTACTTCTTCAAAACTATATTAATGGAAAGAGAAGTTCCTGCTGGTTTTGCTGATGAAGTTATTTATTCACTCTTTGCCAAACAATCAGAAGGATTTGGGACTTGCTTCATGAAGACCTAGAACAGATTGATGATATGGACATTGAAGAGGATGGACATAAAATGGCAGTTGGCCAAATTATTTTGTTTAGATTGCTATGTGATTGAAGAAGTTTTATAAGAAGACTGGAAGGAGAGTCCGGATTGATGGAAACAAACCTGTTGGTTTTGACAAAAAGAAGCTTGAATGTTTCAAATGTCACAACACTGGTCATTTTGCTAGGGAATGCCCATCCAAGGGGACAAATGATGGAAAGAAGAGAGACTCTTTTTATCAAGATCAAGGAGCTGGAAAGAAAGAGCAGAATCAGAACTATTTGCTGACTATGGATGATGGTGTTGTCAATTGGGGAGAACATACAGTAGAGGAAGAAGAGAAGACAAATCATGCACTCATGGCAATCAGCTCAAATAATGAGGTATCATTATGTTCTAAAACTTGCATTGATTCATATAATAAGCTTAAAACACTGTGTGATGAACAAACGAATCAGTTAGGTGAACAAGAAGCAAAAATACTTGCCTATACTCTAGCTGTTAAGAAATTAGAAGCTCAAGTTGTTACTTTTCAAAAGCAGCAATTATCTCTAAATGAACAGCTTACATTTCAGGCAAATGAAATATATGCAAAAGATGAAAAGCTTAAAAAATATAGGAGAAAGGGAATGAAAATGCTAGAAAAAAAAGGAACAATTCAGACAAAATAGTAGATTCATGGAAAAATTCTTCTAAAAACCTTTGGAAATTAGTTGATTCAGGTATGACTTCAAATAGTAAAGTTGGCTTAGGATATGAAATACAATCAAACAATGAGGTTTTAAGCTATGAGGAAGAAATGAATCGTACTGTGTTTAAGTGTACAGAAGAAGATTTTCTTAACAAACCTTTATACAGTAGATTTTCAAAGACTGATAATTTCAAAGGAGTTCCACATCCATTAACTGGGGACTATACTCCTAAACCACAAGAGGAAATTGATGATTCTTTGTATGTTTATGGTAAAAAAGGACCTCAAAAGCCTAAAACTAGTGACTCAGATGACAAATTCAGTGAGAATTCTGTTACATCTAGTAAAGAAGTCGTGTCTGAACCAAAACCAAAAGAAGCTGAACCTAGTTGTGTAACACACGTAAAAACTTCTAGGCAACCAATGAAAAATCAAGGGACACCTAAAGTTAGGAATGAATTGGATATGGACTATGTGGACAACGAGAATAGGAGAAGGTTACTCTTTCATCAAGAAAAAGTATTTTGTTTGTGGAAGCCTAAGTCACTTGATCAGAGATTGTGACTTTTATGTAAAGAAAATGGCAAGAGAGGCTGAGCACAAGAAACAAAGGGTTTTTAATATTGGTAACGGGGTGGCAAAACCAGTATGGAACAATGCAAACAGGGTGGTTAATTGTGCTAATCACTTTGTTACCTATGTCCAGTATAACTTAATGCTTGTTAGGTCTTAAATTGTTAAATACTGGTAGGGCAAATGTTAATACTGTTAGGGCAAATGTTAATTCTATTTGGCAAAATGTTAATTCTGTCAAGACTAATATTAATACTGTTAGATCTAAATAACCAGTACCTACCAATAACACAAACAGTTTTAGTCTTGTAAGACCCCAGGTGAATAGGTTTAATCAAAGAAGTCATTTTTCAAAATCAATTCACTTGTGAGAAGGACACATTGTTAAAACTCAACAAGAATGACTTATTCTCATGACTTGTAAAGGAAATGGGGCATTGATGTTAAGCCTCAGAAGGTTATAATTGGAGGAGAAACAAGACAAACTCCAATTATTAATAAGTGGATCCAACTTTGTTAAAAACTGTAAATGTTAAAGGACCAAAGCAGACCCAAGCCTGAGAAAGGACTGGGTCCTAAGTGAAACTAATTTCTCTTTTTCATGTGCAGGATCATCCACTCAAGAACATGGAGGACAGAGGTATATTTGATATGGTAGGCTCAGGGGACATGATGGTATACAAGGGATCTCCTGGATGATTATTTGAAGAATGCAAAGTGGGATCTGTTACTCTTGGAGGTAGCAAAGGCTACTACTGGTAAGGAGGACTAAGGAGTTGATAATTTAGATTTTTGATAGTGTGTCTTTTGTAAAAACAATCTGGGCATTTTAATCTATTTTCATTATACAATTATGTGATAAGAACACAAGTTCTTTTAATGAAACTGAATGTATTGTTGGGTCTTCTGACTTTATGATGCCTGATGAAAATCAGTTTATTCTAAAGTCCCAGGGGAACACAAATATGTACAGTTTTGATATGAAGACACCTTCTCTTCACAAAGATTATGCTTGTTTGATTGCAAAAGCACATTATGATGAAATCTTAATTATGGCACAGGAGGTTGGTCATATAAAATTTAAAAACGTAAACAAACTCTGTATAATGGAAAACCTTGTAAGAGGTTCTACCCTTCCAAGGTTTTTAGTAATGACCACCTACATGTGTTTGTGCCTGCAAAAAGGTAAGCAAAACAAGGCCTCCTTATAAGGATAAATTAGAAAGATACATCCACTAAGCCCATTTACACACTGCATATGATCTTTTGGACCTACTTCTGTAAAAAGCATTAATCATGCAAGTTATTGCCTTGTAATTACTAATGATTGTACCAGATTTAGTTGGGTATTCTTCTTGGCTACAAAGGATGAAACTAGTGGCATCCTTCAGAACTTCATTAGACAAATTGAAAACCAGCTTAATCACAGGGTTAAAATCATTAGATCAGATAATGGGCTCTGATTTAAAGAATATGATATATGCTTGATTCTATGGGAACCAAGGGAAATTAAAACAAGAGTATAGCAATGCCAGAACTCCACAGCAGAATGGAGTTGCTAAAAGAATGAACAGGACCCTAATTGAGGCAGCTAGAACTATGCTAGCAGACTCACTTTTACCAACTACTTTTTGGGCAGAAGCAGTTAGTACTGCTTGCTATATCTTTAATAGGGTAAGAGTGACTAAACCTCAAAACAAAACTCCTTATGAGCTTTTGTTTGGCCACTAAAACAATTAATTAGCTACTTAAGACTTTTGGGTGCATTTTACCTTTTAGATACTCTTTGTGGGCTTGCAAGTTTGATGGATAAGTGTGATAAGGGTTTCCTTAGTTGGTTACTCACTAATTAGCAAAGCTTTTAGCGGTATATAATTTAGTAACAAAAAGGTAGAAGTAAAATATGCCAGATAAAAATTTCTTGAGGAAAAACCTAATGTTGAAAGTTTAGTAGGGTTATAGATGGATGTTTTGATATTGATTATCTACTGATTTTTATGAACTATTTCCCGTTTGTCTTTGGTGAATTAAAGTTAAACCCACAGCATGTACTTCAGAATGTGACTAACAGTGCAGCGTACACTACAATCTCCTAATGCAAATGCTTTCTGTGAAGTTAGATAAGGCTGAGGAGCTTTTATAATTGTGCTCTAAGCTGTCAGGCAAGTTGGACCAAGGAAGTCTTCTACTAATTTAAAGGTAGAGGAGTTTTTCACAGAGCTTCAAAACCTTAAAACACAGAGAAGGAGGCTTATTCTATGGCATTTCAGAAGATACTCTGATATTCTAGCTTTTAGAGAGAATGGATGAAAATTGCTCAAGCATTTAAGGGAAGTACCTAAGAACAAAGCTACCAGTACTAACTCAGTTAATTTTGGTAGTGGACAAGATAATACTCAACCTGCTGATCAAGATGATTCAAATATGCCATAGCTCACAATCTTTAACAAGCCTCAAAAAGGGATTTTTGATAAGGCCTCTTATGATGACGAGGGTATGGTCTATGATTTCAACAATTTACTAACAGAAGTACCTGTTAGTCCCATTCCTACTCTTAGGATACACAACATTCACCCACAAAGTCAAATAATAGGTGATCCTAAGTTCATCTGTGCAACTAGAAGAAAGTGCTAGCAACATTCAGGAGCAAAATGTCTTGTACAGTTATGTTCAAACGCAACAAAGGAACATCATAAAGATTACACAACATTGGTTTGTTTGCCTGCTTCTATCTCAGGACGAACATAAAAAGATTTCTAATGCTCTGAAAAGATGACAGTTGGGTTGAAGCTATGCAAGAGGAATTGTTACAGTTTAGGCTGTTGCAACAGGTATGGATTCTAGTAGATCTACCTCATAGCGCAAAAGGTGATTAGAACAAATATGGGTATTTTACAGAAACAAAGGGATGAAAAGAGGAGTAGTTGTAGAATTAAGCAAGGATTAGTGCGCCCAAGGTCACTGACAGAAGAGGGTATTGACTATGTGAGGTTTTTGTCTTGTTAGCAGGAATAGAAGCTATCATGTTATTTTTTGCCTTTGCCTCATTTATAGTATGGGGTTCATAGTATACCATTGGATGTAAAAAGTGCATTTTTGTTTGGCACTATAGTGAAGATGTGTATGTCGTTTCTTCAACCTCCTTGTTTTGTTGATCTTGATCATCCTAAGATAGTTTTATAAGGTTGTCAAAGCTTTATTTGAACTACATCAAGCTCTTAGAGCTTGGTATGCTACTCTATCAACATTTCTAGAGAGACATGGATACATGAGGGGTACCATAGACAAGACTTTATTTATTAAGAAGGACAAGAAGGATATCATGCTAGTTCAAGTGTATGTTGATGATATCATTTTTGGCATTCACTAAATCGTTCTTGGTGTGATGAATTTGAGGCCTTGATGAAGGCAAGATTTCAAATGAGTTCTATGGGTGAACTCATATTCTTTCTTGGATTGCAAGTCAAACAAAAGACAGATGGAATTTTCATTTCACAAGACAAGTATGTTGCAGACATGCTGAAAAAGTTTGACCTTGCAAGTGTGAAAACTGCAATAACCCCAATGGAGACCAAGATGGCATTGACAAAAGATGAGGAAGCTGATGCAGTAGATGTACACTTATACAGATTCATGATAGGTTCTCTCATGTATTTAACTACCTCTAGGCCTGATATAATGTTTGCAGTATTTGCTTGTTCTCGTTTTCAGGTTACTCCCAAGACTTCACATCTTAATGCTGTGAAGAGAATCTTTAAGTACCTTAAGGGCAAACCCAATTTGGGCTTATGGTATCTCAGATAGTAACTATGCTAGGGCAAACCTTGACAGGAAATCCACAACAGGTGGTTGTCAATTTCTTGGAAGCAGATTAATTTCATGGCAATGCAAGAAACAAACCATAATGGCTACCTTTACAACAGAAGCTGAATATGTAGCTGCTGCAAGTTGCTGTTGTCAAGTATTATGGATTCAGAATCAAATGTTGGACTATGGTTTCAATTTCATGAATACCAAAATCTATATTGATAATGAAAGCACCATCTGCATTGTGAAGAATCCTGTGTATCACTCCAAGACAAAGCACATAGAGATCAGACACCACTTTATACGAGATTCTTATGAGAAGAAGCTCATTAGGGTGGAGAAAATTCACACAGACTTCAATGTAGCTGACCTATTGACCAAAGCTTTTGATGGACCAAGGTTCAATTTCTTAGTGGTTAATATTGGTATGATAAATCAATAGCTACATTTAAAGGGATGATTAAATGTATAGTTTGTAACCTAGTAATACTAGTTAGTAGAATTAATTATGATAGGTTATCTTATTTTTAGTAGTTATTAAAATATAACTAATTAAAGACCGAAGCTCCATCGTAGAGTGACCGAGCTTCCTTGTTCGACTCAATAAATTGAGGCTAACAACTTGGATTGCATGAAGGATTGGAGCATGACTGAAGTTGTGAAAAAGTTAATTCTAAATTCTGGTATTGTCAATATTAATTCTGGTAGTTTACTAGTTAATCCTAGTAAGCTTATTGTTAGTTCTGACAATATATTGCTAATACTGGTTGACCAGACTTAAGTCTGGTAGTCCAATATTAATACTGGTAACTAGTCGTTAGTACTGTTTGGTCTCACAACTTTGACTTTTCACTAAATATGACCGTTATAGCAAATTGCGGGGATATTTAAGCGGATAATGATACAAATAGGATATTTACTGTTTTATCTCACCTAAAATAGTTTTCTTCATTAAAAAGAGCCTATTTTCTTGGTGGAACAATTGAAATTCATTATTTTTCGCATATAAAGTCAATTAGCAGCTATAATCAGTACTAAGTTACTAACACGGGTCAAACCCAGTTGATAATCACCAACAATCACAACCTTTTTACTACAATTTCAACGAATGGCTTCCATGAAATACTGCGACAAGCATAACCAAGTGGGATTCTTAAAGAAACCTGAAGAAAGTGCAGGGTTTGCAGAGATAGTAGACTTCTTAAAAGGCTCGCATATCAGGTATGCCTTGACTCACAATCCTACTATCCATGA
>BQNB010088276.1:0-27699 GCA_026074375.1 Tanacetum coccineum | reverse complement strand
AATATTAAAAAGGTAAGTACACAATAATAATTCTAGGCAAGAAAAATATATTGTAACGATGTTTAAAAAAATCATCTTCGAATGCATTAAAAATAAACCAAAAGCCGCAATTTTCAACAATTGCATGCTACTCAATAATACAAGACATAAAGGCACGAAATACTCTATAAGCATCCAAGTTCAAACTAGAGAAATCTGATATGGTTGTCGGATCACATGGTATGTCACTCATGCTCGCTATTTCTACCAACATCTGATATGACTAAGACATCAAGTTGTCCTACTTTGAACAAAGAAGATCCTGATTAGCCCGTGTGTTGTTACCTTAACCAGGTGATGACTGCTCTCTAAAAACAAATAAGTTGCTCTAAAATAGGAGAGCTAAAAAGCAACCCCACAAAAGACACATGCATGTCTTTTTCATATCCATGCTCGACATATTATCCAGGAATAGGAAAAGCGCACCAAAAAATAAGAATCTCCTTTGTAACGTTAAATCTGAAATAATCGCTTAGAGTATCTAAGGCCAAGCGTCCTACACAGTGCGATCCCCTTTGAATATTTGACCATCGAAGTTGGGTACCAAATGAAAATGAAGTCCTATGACCATCTCCATGTGATATTTCATCGGGTGGGAAAAGTTCTTATAATAGCTGCAAACATAAATGAGATCCACAGCAGGAATTAATAATAATTTACTACGTATGTATTAAAAAAGGTCCAAAGAACAAAAAGATAAAAAAATACTTCATTATGCCTTCATCCTTGGTTGCAGCAACTTTGTTGAACAAATTGTTAGTCATTTCTCATGGGCAATTAAGAGAATAGCCGCAATACCATTCAGCACCTGCACACGTAAATGGGGTTTTCATCTAGCCGGTCACTTAAAAATGTACTATTTTTAAAGGTTATAGTGGAATCCACATCCACCATTAAAGAAAATCAAATCAACAGCTTATAACATGCCTAAAATGACAAAAAAATATGAAGTACCTGAAGTGGCATATTGGTTTAGAAAAATTAAACAAAAGCCATTCCAAAATCTCATCGATTATGCGGATTGATGTGTGCTTAAACACACATCATTTTGTCTTCGAAAAACATACTAAAAAGGGCAAATAACTCATAAATATATAAATCTGTATAGCAAATACGCTTGTGGGTTGTTATTTTGTCTTACAGGTACAGGGGATTGAAAACGAAGCAAAAATGATGATTTTCGGACTCGACTCGATCAAGTTTGCTCATTTTGGAAGTCAATACGAAATCCAAGAAAATCCACAAGCACACCATTGGATAGAGCTCGAAAAAAAAATCCAACGGTCATGACCTCGCTCAAAAACTCAACCCGGTTCACATTTTATGGGCCAAACAATATTGTTAAATATTAATTAAATAAAACTCCAAAAATTACACTCTCCACACCATATTTTTTAGTCACTTGGTCCACTAGTCACCCCTCTATTAGATAGAACACATCATCCTCTCCACTTCATATCTCCCTCATCACCCTTGTCACATGGAGGATTCCTATTGGATAGAACACCTTATCCTCTCCACCTCATATTTTCCTCATCACCCTTGCCACATGGAGGATTCCCATTGGATAGAATACCTCATCACCTCTAATCTAGAGGATATTTATCCTCTCCACTTCATTCTTTAGGATAAATTTTTTCATACTTTATTTCACAAAAATTAGATTAGTTTTTTTTATTTTGTATTAGTTTAGCACTTGTAATAGACTAACTTATTATAATAGATTAGGTAGCTTATTTTGTAAACTCTAGTTTATTGACAAGCTTTATTAATGAAGATGAATGTTTTGAAGATTGGTGTTACTTGATCCTATTTCTTTCTCTAATCCTCTATTCCTTGTTATAATTTTCTATTAAGCTCTTTTATAAATAAATGAGCACTTATAAGCTTGTATGAGCGTATTAAGAGCTTATCTACTATAAAATAGCTTTTAGACTTTTATAAGAGATGTTTAAATTAGTTTATCTCTTTTATGTTTTCATTCGTAGCTTATATATTCGAATAAGCTCTTCGATAGCTTATTTTCGGATTATTAAGATTAGATTTTATTCGGATAGCTTAACCATAGCTTATTCGATTTAGCTTATTTCAAAGACTTTTGGTTTTAAGTTTTTGAATGAGCTTCATATAGCTTATTTCGAGAAGCTTATTCACATAAGCTTAATTTTTGAATAAGCTAATAGCTTATAGCTTATTTTGATTAAGCTCTTACCATTTAGTTTTCATCTTTTAATTTTCTACTTATCTTTTAGATTTGAATAGCTTATATCTTTTAAATGTCGAAATAGCCTAAATTTCAATATAAGCCTATAGCTTATAGTTTATTCTATTAGCTTATTTTTCTAATCCTTAAATATACCTTATCCTAGTTTACCTTTCGATGAGAACATTCTAGTTGAAGGATAAGATGGATCTAGATTTAAAATATGGATTTGTTATTTTTAGCTTATTATTTAGAAATAGCTTATTTTTGTTAACATGCCTTATCGTGGTAAAAATAGCATCTTTATTGTTGATATGTGTAGATCTACACCTAGGCAAGGAGCTTAAGGGTCTTATAAGCTAGCTTAATTCTCAAGTTCAGAGCTTGTTTAGCTTTTATAAAGCTAGTTGGTTTATAAAGTTCACAACTTTATTAATTAATTAGTTTAATAAAATCTAAATAAAAAGTAAACTTTAGTGTTTTATTAGTTTATAGTTGACGATGCATCAAATATCATGGAGGGTGTCAACATAGTTGACGATGCATCAAATATCAAGACAATCGACGCCGTGTTATAAAACGGACACCATGATGTTATAGAGTGGAGCGCCACCGTCGGTACTGGGAGATACTAAAGAGGTACGTGTACCATCAATACTTGGGTTGATTTTGTTGAAGACTTGAAGAAGCAATTTTATCTAGAGAATGCCAAGCATAAAGCAAAGAGTCTACTTTGAAAACTTATGCATTCCGAAATGATCTGGGAGTATGTTAATGAATTCACTACTCTTGTACTTGAGATTTTGGATCTTTCCAACCAAGATGCTCTCTTTTATTTTCTCGATGGTTTATAAGGATGGGATAAGACGGAGTTAGAACACAAGGGAGTACTAAGGACCGTGCTATATACTAATTGCGCATAGGAGGAACTTGCTATGATGTGTGGTTGGTGGAGGTCGCAGGCCAAAGTTCCACAATGACGATAGTAGGGATCGTGCAAAGGTGGGGGAGAGAAACAAGTCCAGAGATCGGGATGATAGAGCACGAAGACCGCCACAAAAAGAGAAAATTTCATATAAGAATATAAAGTGTTTCGTGGGAATGGGACACACAAGTGTAGCAAGATTATCTGTCACAAAAAATAAGGTTTCTTGTTTGATGGCAAGACGGAAGAGGGTCCATCCGAGGAGGAGGATGCATACATGGGATAGTTGTGAATCCTTAACACCATTAATGCAAGGAGGGAGTCTCCCATGATTGAGGCGAAGAACAAAGTAACAACAGAGTCGCCCAAGATAAAGGCTAAGATCCATAAGAAAAAAAGAGCACCTAAGGTAGAGACCAAGGGTAAACCAAAGACAAAGTTAAAGATGGGGGCCAATGGACTTTGATTCATGAGCACAATTGTAAACGAGATATCCATAAGAGCCTTAGTCAATACAGGAGCAACTCATAACTTTATCTCGGTAGATGAAGCTAAGAGACGTGCCCTTAAGGCGATGGAGGGTAATGGATGGATCAAGCTGTAAACGGGGATGCTAAACCAATTAGAGGTGTTTCCTGAGGATAGTGAAAGGTCATGATTGGGAAAAGGGAAAGAAAATCTAGACTTGTCGATCAGTTCCTATGGTGATTACAAAACTCATATTTTTGTTTGGGATGGACTTCTTCGACAAGGTACAAGCCATTCCCATCACGTTTACTAACACCTTGTGTAGTTTAGATAAAGGAAGAGTGTGCATGGTGGAAATGGAGAGAGGCACAAAGAGTGGATCCATAGTGATGTCTAAAATGCAACTTAAGAGTGTCTTCAAGGAGTTAAATCAAATATCAAGAGACGTAGAGACGTTGAGAGACGCTAAAGACATCCTTGAAGAGGTTAAGGGTGTAATATCAAGTGTTTAACCAGAGCAAGGCACACAAGAGAGTTTCCATAAAGGTAGAAGATGTACATGGAGAAGACATCGTGTTACAAAGCACAAACAAGGATCAACCATAGTAGAAGCAAAAGGAGAATCAAGTATACCCGTTAAGGTATGCCATGGATGAGATCCACTAATGTCGAAAAGAATACATGACGAGGACATCACAAGCTTAGGTGAGGGAGGATGTCATGACCCGTATGCTTGATTGGTTCATTCACGAGGTTAGTCGATATTCCGGATTATTCTACACTTGCATAGAAGAGTTAAGAGAATTCTATGGAAAGTACAAGAAGGTCTTGGAAGACCTTGAAAGGACATGAAAGCCCTTAGAAACCCTAGATGCTCCCACCTATGGAAGGTTGTAGAAATTGGTCTACCTTGGAGTTTGTAAATAGATGCCCTAGATTTGTAGTATAAATAGATAGCCTCCCTATTTGGAGAAATCGTCTCTCAATTCACTTGTAATATTCTTTTGTAAATCATCTCTAAGTAATACAAAGTATTTCCTCATTTTCATTGTTCCTTTTTTTAAAACTTTCTTAATTGTTGAGATCCTCGTGTATTCAAAAAAGTTGACTTAGTCGAGATTAAGTGACGCACAGAAGACCCTTGTCAAGACAAGTCCACTCTATTACCTAAGCGAATTCATTCTTTAGCATTTTCAACAAGTTGGTTTATTATTAGTTTAGTCTCTTTCTGCCTCGCATATCAAATATCTACTACTTTATAAAGCATTTAGCCCATTCTAATTTTAGAAGTCTTGAAATTTTTAAGTAAAAAACATTTCTTTTTTGGGAAATATAATACAACTCATTAGTCAAACTCACCTTAAATGCATACGTTTTTACAAGCCAATATGTAACCTAACCTTAAATGACCTGAAATGTATACATTTTTTCATAATAATCAACCCATTTAAAAAGTCACTGCAACTTTGTAACTGCCCATTTGGTAAAACATATATAAACTCACACAAAACAACACACCCCACTCTATTTTCTATGAAAAAGTTTTCACATTCAGCATTGTTCCCCACTATAGTTAGTTTCTTCTTTTTTCTTTGAGTTTTCATTTTTCTTTAACTAATATTGCACGTGATGATGTTTATGGACAACGGCATGAAAATGGATTTGTGGTTGCTTGAGAAGGAAATGAGGTGTTAGATCTTGCTAACATATTTTAAATTTTTGGGTTGTTTAATAGATTATTAATATTATTCTTGCAGTTATCGATAAGTGATTAGTGCAGGTATTGATAATTGGTTAGTGATGTTGTATGATCCCTTTAACACATACACTTCATATCATACACGGATCTAGATCAAGAAATATAGAAAGAGAGTGAGATGATTTCCTAGAGAGAGAAAGAAGAGAGAGAGTGAGATGGGAGAGAAAATAGAAAAGTGAAATATTATAAATAAAATCCACTTTTTGTGTGTGTACCTTTTCCAAAGTGGAAAAGGTATATATATACCCCCGACACTTAAAGTGACATTCGAGATATTTGACTAGGACCCGGGCTCGGGTTTTGCTTGGGATTAAACCCGAAACATATACAATATTAGATTAACTATCGAGCCCGATTCCCAATACTTTCCTATTACAACGTTAACTAAATGATTGACTGAGACTAACATACATAATGGACGAACTTCATGTTCGACTCAATATTTTGAGGCTAACAGTCTCCCTCGAAGTGAGTTCATTGATGACACTCCTTCATGAGATTGCTTTTGTCATTAAGCTCATATGTTCTTGGTCTTTCTCTTTGTTCTTTGTTGTAGGCTTGTTCCTTCATGCTTTGCGATCTTTATTTTTTGAGCCTTTGACATTGTCTTTAACGTCTATGCCATCTTGTGATCTTGAGTCTTTGACCAACATTCTCATACTGTGCCTTATCTTGAAAGCTTCAAATCAGAGTTTGCGGAAGTCTTTGTCTTTAAATCTTGAGCTTTCATGATAGTTTATCTTTATAGAATGAGCATGAATATGTGGTAATGAATCGACTTTGGTTGATTGGGATACCGTCACCACCGTTTTAACCTGCAGGTTTACGTTAGTGATAATCTAGAAATTTGATTTGAAAATCAATCGACATATTACTTGTAAAAGCGTTTTTTGTAACACATCAGAATTTTTAAGCTTTATATCAAAATTCATCAACCGTCAATTCATTTACTGGACCAAATCGATATCCAGTTGTCACAAGTTTAATTCATATAGAATCTCGCAAGTCACCTACCGAGAGCTTGTTTGATGCTGAACACCCCATTTTTTGACAATATAGCAGCGGAAAGCTATCTGGGTATACTCATGGATACAACAATCATAATCACAGAAAACGACCCAAAAGAAGACTTCTCATATTTTCAAAAATATGTTATCATTCATTTCAAATCCAGGGATTTTTACAAACGCAGGTCCCAAAATGTTTCTAAAACATTATGTTTTGAATGAAACAGTTCCACAGCCATCTTCAGCCGATGCCACTCCCGTGGTCGCAACTACTCAGATTACCTGAGATAAACATGCAAAAAAAAAAGTCACACAATGTTGAGTGAAATTCAAGGTTTAGATAAAACCTTTAGAATACAAGTCACAGTATAATAATTGTACAACCCACAATTATTATGAAAAATGGTATGGTTATAATGTTCTTTTGGGTCATTTTATTATATACTTGAATCATAGTTACAATGTATTATCCCGTTGTATGCCTTTTGGTCTTTTGGTCTGTCAGGTATCAACCTTTAATATCTAAAGTCAATTTATAACGACTCGACATAGCTCATAATCAACATATTAACCTCCAAAGTCAATTTACGACTCGAAGTCCAAATTTAACGACTTGAAGAATTTATTATCATCCAAAGTCAATTTACCTAAGAACGACTTGA
Organism: Tanacetum coccineum; assembly: GCA_026074375.1. NCBI lineage: Eukaryota > Viridiplantae > Streptophyta > Magnoliopsida > Asterales > Asteraceae > Tanacetum > Tanacetum coccineum. Next base: position 20,636 of record BQNB010088276.1, on the reverse strand, counting down.
AAGTCAAATTTACGACTTGTAGGATTTATGAACTAACACATTAATATCCAAAGATCAATTTTAACAACACCACTACAGTCAATTAACGACTTGTAGGATTTATGATACTAACAGATTAACATCCATAGTCAATTTAACGACTTGTAGTCAAATTTAATGACTTGTAGGATTTATAACTTAGACATTGATTGTAAGGATACATCAGATTAGCATATAGTCTGGTAAAACATTTGTATTCGTTATTTATAGCATGTATCCCCCTTGCGGGTTTATGAAAGCATTAAAGAGATTAAAAGTGAGGTTATGAACTCACTAAGTCATTGAAAAACAATCACATTGTTATAAGATAAATGAGTATGTAAAAGAGTTTGTAACAAGCATGTATCCCCCTCGCGGGTTTATAAAACATGTAAATAAGTAAAGGCGAGGTTATGAATCTCACTAAGTCATTGAAAAACAATCACATTGTTATAAGATAAATGAGTATGTAAAAGAGTTTGTAACAAGCATGTATCCCCCTCGCGGGTTTATAAAACATGTAAATAAGTAAAGGCGAGGTTATGAATCTCACCTGATAGTAGATTAATAAATATTCTGAAATGAACGCTTACGAGCAGTAATAAATAAACCTTTATCACACATCTAACGAGGATACGTTGATATATGGCAAAATGATGTAAAACAGCCACGTCACACAACCTGAGTAGAATATGTCAAGTCTTAGGAAGATTGTACTTTAGAACTTTGGTTTAAGAGTTAATAAGTTTTGATAGAAGAGTTTGGGAATATATTGTATCACCGTTCGGAGCATTATACATTCAGAAGCATTCATTAAATTTGATGAGCAAGGGCACTTATAAAATACGTAAACCCAACAACTCCAGTTAAAACGTAATACCAAGATGAAACCTCTTAAAATAAGCTCCCTAGTATAGTGTACAATATAGCTGCCATTATCGGTTTTAAGTGTTTTATATTCAATATCGGAAATGTTTAAGCACTCAAGCGTTAAATTAATAGTTATGTCTGGTAATGTTTTGAATGTGTTTTTATACTTTTTCAAAATGTTACATTTTAGACCCTGGGTTTGAAAAATTGCAGGGTAGACGCCTTGGGGTTTGCTTTTTATGACATTTTGGTCCTTCAAACTTTGAAAGATATACAAGTCAACCTTGGTACTTTGAAAAGTGACATAAAAACCCCTATAGTTTAGAACTTTGATAAATTACACTTTTAGTCCTTTAGTTATAAGTTTTCTGAAATTTACGATGATTTATAATAAATTATTATACATTATTTTTTTTAATATAACCCCTTACATGTATTACAAAACATGTCCAAGATTGCCATGCAACTTATTTTAACATTTCAATAGACATTTATAAAGTTATAATCAAACTAAAATATGAAGTTTTAACATAACACCAAGTTAATTAAAACGATTTGTTAAGCTTAGAAGTAAAACGGGTCAAATTTAGGGTTTTTAAAATGAAACGCGTGGTTTTTAAGTTAAATGCTTTCATGACTTATCAACCACTTATTTTAACATTAAATAAGCTTATTATGGATAGATTTTTTAAAACATAATTTACAAGTTTAGCTCATAGTTTAAGTAAACAACATGAAATTAGGGTTCGGGTGTACGGATTTTTTTAGATCAAAAAGGCATAACAACTTAGGTTTTGAGTTCAAAGCTTTATATTATGATTTTAGCAAGATCATATGAACATTATGACATTATGAAAGCAGAACATAAGCTTAGAGAACCTGGTTTGAGCTTATAGCTTGGAAACGGGTCAGAATCGGGACTTTCGGCTTCGTACGCCTAGAATAACGACTCTCGGGCTTCGTTTCTTGGTTTCTTTTGCTTCCTTTCTGTACTTGAAGACATCTTAAGATTCACTTAGGATCTATTAGAGTAAAAGGATGCTTTCTATGAAGGTAATAGTATGAGGAAGTGGGGAAGAGAAAAAATGAATGATTTAGGTTCATATTTATAGTAGTTTGAAGGCAAAGGAGTTAAGGAACACTTAGGATCTGTTCATGGATGTGTGGAGGGTCTCGTAGGTGATGTTTTGAAGCTATGGTGTGAGTATGAGGGTCTAGGATAGTAGATTGAAGTGGTGGAAGTGTTTTTGGGGTGTTTGGGTGTCACGGCTAGAAGATGGACAACAAGGCCATCATGTGTCTTCAATTTTGGCCATGGAAAGGTAAGATCAGGTGGGTAAGCTGCTTAAGGGTTTCTAGAAGGGGTTCATGGATGTTATCTGCACTTGGAAAGTGTTTGAAATGGTTTCAAAATTGAATGGTGAAAGGGTGCGGGCTGTTTTATGGGGTTCTACTCTGGTTTCGCAAGTTTCAAGTCTTTATTTTCGTGTATAAATGATTAAGGATATTAATAATATAAAGCCCAAGGTCTGATATAGGAAGTATAGAAAGATTACAATTGTTTGGGTTAAAACGGATTAGAATAGAAGAAAAAAGGTCACAAGTTTTGATTAGGGCACGTTTAGGTTTTCTAAACTTTCTTGGTTATATTTTGTAAACTTTTGATTTGGAATGATGGAAATACATAGTCCTAGGATTAAATAAAGTATTAACAATAATTTGGATCTTGGTTTTAGTTAAGATGGGTTGAAATTGAAAGAATAAGCCGTAGCTTGGAATTAGGGTTCATATAAGGCTTTTAGGGTTTTCTAGCTTTGTAATTCTCGTACATTGTTGAAGCAAGGATGGATAATGATGGATAAAGGTTTGTAAACTCATTTTATGGGTTTACAATGACTCTTGGTTGCTTTCTTGAGAATGAGATGGTCAGAAAATGAGTAAACGGGTCAAAGTTACATTTAGTGCACAATTAGGTACATTTAGGGTTTCTCGGATTCGTTTTACGTACAAATGAAATAAGATGATGAAGTAATGATGAAATAATGATTGATTAGGATTGATATGATTGTAAAATAAGTTAGTGCAACTTATTTGAGTGTTGGTTAAGGTTTAAAATGGATTAAAATGAAGAAACGGGTCATTGTGTAGTATTTAGCTCGGGTTAGGGTTTCTGACTTTTGAATTAGGGTTTTGAGTGTAGATATGTGTGTGAAGGCTTATGAATATAATAATTAGGGTTTACACATTGTAGAATGAGTATAGTAGCTTGTACACAAGTTGTGGTGAAGAAATTGGAATGAAAACGGAGGTAAAATGGCTATTTTAGAGATCATGCTTAATGACTTGTATATTGAGCTTTTAAGGACTTGTACCTTTCTTTGGATAGAATGTATATTCATATGAGATGTTATGATACTTGTACATATGCTTTAGTAGCTTGTACATTCACTTTATATATTAATCTTTTATGGAATTAGGGTTTAGAGGTATACGATAACGGTTTAAAGCCCGTTTAGATATAACGTTGCGAATAGTACATTATAGGAATAATGTACCTTGTAAAAGGGATATGATGATATTGACTTGACATGTTATGATGTTTGCTTGACATATATGAAGATAGGATGGTCATAGATAGGTTGCGTGAGCTCGTCTACTTTAGTTATGACATACTGAGATATATAAGTAATGTAATAAAGCGAAAAATTTCCCCGTACAATTGTGATAATAGTAAAATAGATTTTGCATTTGATGAAAATTCTTGGGTTGTTATATGCTGGCTCAAGCAGGATTTCCATCTTCATTGTGAATACTTATAGTATCACTCGGATGTTCTGGCAAATATCACAAGGATATTGCGTAGGACTTTTGTTAACAGCTTGTGAACTTGATGATGTTTAACAAGTGTTTGAAATGGAATGTGTCCTAACGATATTTTTATTGATCTCTTGGCTCTAGACTCGATTAATGCGTTTTGGTTTTAGTAATCGGAGGCTTGAGCAGATTGCCACCTATTCAATATCAACAATCTCGGAGTGAGATGTCAATAGATAACGTGTGTATCTCCGTGACAAATGAGACAAGTTTCTGTTGAGAGAAACCCGAATGGCTGGGAAGGGTTGTGCATTGCATCACTGGGTCCATGATGTCGTTTTCAATGTCAGCAATCAACATGTGATTCTGACAGTATTTGTATTGACCTTGTTTATGCCTTAAGTTGTGTGGAGGGCTTCTTTGTTTACACCCTTTATCCATACATTTCTTTTTCATTCTTCAACGCCTTCAATGCTTACCAGGACGTCATTACTAACACCTTGTTGTGATTGTTCCAGTGTTAGCTCAATCTTAGTCGGCATTATTCCCATATACATTCATCTCCAATCATACCTAAGGACTGCTATTTCTAACTTTGGATTATCCTTGGGTAGATCCTTCGGTTCTGGTTGGATCATAGGATTGATTCCTAACCTAACCACCTTATGACTTCAGAATCGTCGTGAAATTAAGATGTTGTTGGGTATAAGATCGAACCATAAAACCTTTTCTTACTTTTCAGCACATTGAGTCAAATAAATCATATTTTAATTACATTTAGCCACAAGAATCATACACAAATCCACTGTAGCTCTGATACCAATTATAGGATCCCGATTATCACTTCCACTTCATATAACGAACTACGAATCGATCAAGAAAAGAGAAAGAGAGATGATTTCTAGAGAGAGAAACTAGTGAGAGAGTTGAGAGAGAATTAGAGATATTATTTAGAAATGAAAAGTTATATCTATTTCTTTTCCAAGTGGAAAAGATATATATATATACCCCGACACATTAAGTGACGTTCGGGATATTTGACTAGGACCCGGGATCGGGTTTTGCTTAGGATTAAACCCGAAACATATACAATATTAGATTAACTATTGAGCCCGATTCCTGATACTTTCTTATTACAACGTTAACTAATTGATTGACCGAGACTTAAATACATAATGAACAAACTTCATGTTCGACTCAATATTTTGAGGCTAACAGTGATCTTGAACACCTTGAAATCATCAATCAAGTATAATCTCATTTCGCCATCTTGTAAATTTTGCCACCATGTGATCTTGTGACTTCTGGACCGACATGCTCATACCTTTCTTGATTTGTTGACTTGAAAGGCTTTAATGTTGCATCTTTCTTGAAATTCTTTAACTTTAACACTTCATCAATTCAAGAAAGACGTTCGATATCAGAGTAGCAGAAGTCTTGAAACATGTACTTAAGCTTTCATGATGTCTTTATATTTGTTGGTCGGGTATGAGCATGTGGCTATGAATCTTGTGAGTCAGCTGGAATCAGGTACCTTCACCTCCATCTTTAAGTGACATGCATTAAAACAGTTAGCAATAAAGCAGGGGGCGAATATGGCTTTGTCATTCGCCTGTGTTTGGTTAGAGTAACCTTCGAATCTGCGAGGATCGACCTGTGATCAGGTATATTTTAAGAAGAATCTCCTTAACAGGATTTCCAACTGAAGTATCGAATCTTTCTAACACATTTGTATTAGATTCATCAAACTCAGCATGTTCTCATTATCGGAACGTCTCAAAGCAAACAGCACGATAAGAGTGAGCCAGCGAGTTACTATCTCACCTATTGAAATAAAAATTAATTTGTAAATCAATTGACGTGTCACTTGCTAAAATGGTTTTGTGACACATCGAGAGTGTTAATCATTTCAAACTTCATCAGTAATCGTCAATTCATAACCTGGAACAAGTTTGATTCTTATAGAATCGTACCAACGTTTCTTTCTAGTTGTCACAAGTTTGATTCATATAGAATCGCATGAGTCACCTACCATGAGCTTGTTTAATGTTGGCTCAAGAAGGATTTCCATCTTTACTGTGAATTATATCACTCGGATGTTCTGGCAAAATCACAAGGATAATGCGTAGGACTCTTAATATACATCTTGTTATTCACATTGTGTAACTTAGCACGCATAATTTTGACAAGTGCCCTAATGAGATTTATGGATGATCTCTTTTGGCTCTAGACTCAAAAATGCACTTTGCTTTTAGTGATCGGAGGCTGGAGTTGACTGTCACCTTTTTAATATCAACTAACTCAGAGTGAGAAAGTTAATAGAAATGCGTGTAATCTCCGTGAGAAATGAAACAAGAGTCTGTTGAGAGACCTTGAGTGGCTAGGGAGGGTTGTGCATAGCGTCACTGGGTCCATGACAGTCTTCAATGCCAGACAACACCTTAGTGTTTCCGACAGTTTATGTATTGACCCGGTTTTTGCCTAAGTGTATGGAGGGCTTCTTTCTTTTCACCCTTTATCCTTACAATTTTTTTAATTCTTCAACCCCTTCAGCGCTTACTAAGACTTCATAACTAACACCTTGTTGGGTTTATTCCAGTGCTAACTCCATCTTAGTCGGCACTTTTCTCGATTCTCACTTTTACTAGTTTTGTATCATACCTAAGGACTTCTACACTAACTAGTGGATATCCCTGGGTAGATCCCTTCAGTTCTGGTTGGATCATGGGATTTGAATACTAATGCCTAACCATCTTATAACTCTATAAATTTAAGTACATGGTCGGTCTTTTGGGTATTCCATCAAATAAAAAAAATCATTGAAAAAGATTCAATCAAAGTGTTTGATATAAATATCAAAAGATTTACACTTTGAGAGTTTTTCATCATTACTAGAAGCTCCCCCTTAACATGTGGATCGTAATCGTAATACATGCTAAGTTTGGAGTGCATTGAGTCCATTTTATACAATCACATTTCAATATAAATTAGATGCAGTTTAATCACATTTTCACCCTTATCCAAAATGTTAATCCCTTGATATTTTGGATATCAATTGATTAAACGTTCGAGGACAAAATGTTACACAATATCTAAAGGAACATTATAATGCTCCCCCTCAATATTTGAGAGTATATAAGATAGTGCTGAGTACAATAATTTGAAGAAAAATTTTGAATTTACTAAGAAATTCTTGAAAATTTTATACTCGAGCACTCCTTATTATCACCATAAGTCTACACTACATATCTACAAATTCACAAGTTTAAATTATTTACGAGATTTGACCTGAGTGATAAGAACATCATATGATAGAATCATATGGTTCTTTGTAGCAGCCTAAGGTCTCCTCCGTAAGGTCTTACCAACAAACTTTTCCAGACTACGCAACAATCTTCTATCTCTGAGTTTCTTATCAATGGCATTTATCATCACCCGAGCTCTCTGCTTGTCTTGTTTGCTCTATTTTCTCTTTGGCAAGTACTCTATCTGAATCCCAGTAGCAATATCATTAAGAGCGGTGCGAACATGGTTTAGTGTGCCGTCACTAAACTTGTGAAGTTCATCAGTGCGCATCAAACGATTTATGTCCATGTCATCTTGATAGATAATGCCTTGGATATCATGGTAAGCAGTGTAGGGAGTCATTTTTCTGAGATCTGAACGGTATGAGTCTGGTCTTGAGAGATTTATCTTCTTCTGGTAGCTTTCAACTGCCAGTTGTAAATCCTCCACACGTTCTTGAATGATAATGCGTCTCGTGTACATTCTCAAAGCCACATTTAGTGCAAATCGTTCATCCAAATTGAGGTTGGTCAGCTTACCTTGAACAAGAAGAAGTAACATATCTTCAATGTCTTGGCGACGAAGTCTTTTGAAGTCGCCTTCTCGAAACCTATACAGCTGATCGTCCTGCCTTCGAACAATAATCTCTTCCAAGTGTTTGTAACCAAAGAACTCCATGATCATGAGACTGGTAACAACAATGATCTTGTGTCTTGAGTAGACATCTTTTGAAGTTTCCATGTTGGTAGCATATCCATAGAATCTCTGACGTTAAGGTCCCCAGTGATATGTTCCCCAGTAAGCATGCTTATCGTAGACAACTTGTGCCGGACTCCATATACTTTTATGAACTTTGTCTTCAATCCACTTAACATAACCGTAATCAGCAGCCTGCGTCTTGGTAAGTGAGGTTTTATATTTTTTCTTAAGCTCCCTCCTTTCAGATATTCGAGATCATTATTGATGAAGTGATCAAAAGGGATAACTTGACAACCTCGTGCATTCTGAATTAAAGGAAGGGGCTTGCTAAGATCATGGGGATACGGTCTTCCTTCAGGATTATGCCAATCTGACTGATCATTGGTAGCTTTGAATACTTCTTCTAAGTGGTATTCTAATTCCACTACACTCTTGCATATGCCTTTCATGAGATCATATGTTGGACCGGTCAACACATCTTGAGTCAGATTGTTTAATTTAAGCCGGTTCATGATAAAGGCAGAGAAATCGATGGGAGTATCCAGAAACTCATTAAACGATGATTGTGTGTCTGAAGCTTAAGCCAATTGAGTCATCCATGATTGAGGAGGTCGGTCGTCAACAGTCTTTGTTTTGTTCCATTCACGACCAGGAGTTTGAGAGCCTGATGGATTCCACAGTCGTTCATCAACATCTATTATCTCTCTTACAGGTGATATATCATCATTTCCTGTGTTGAACTCTTGATGCAATGGTTCCTCCAAATCATCAACCCTTGGACCATGCTCCTCTACTTGAGCAGACTTGCCTGATGATTTTGGTTAAGATCTGGATGTACCTTTTGAAGAACTTGTAGACTTGGACTCCTTTTGAGTTGCTTCTTTTGATGACTCTTCCTTGCCTGATCTTCTTCGCTTTCGTCCTTCGGTTTGATCTAGCAGAGGGTTCTTCATCTTTGTCTTGATCATCACGTCCTTTCTTTAGGGTCACCACATCACCATATGAGGCAAAGAGGTCCTTGTCCGAGTTGTACGATTCAATTAATGTATTGTAGAGATTCTTCTGAATGTCTGATCTGTTCATTGATTTATTTTCTTTAATTTTGTTGATGAGAATCTTCTTTAACTCGAATTCTGAGAGAGATGTTGCTGCAGCATAAGATGTCTGAGGTTGATTGGATGATCTAGCCAACACTTTAGCTCCTAGAGATTCTGTGACATACTTCTCAACCTTTGGCATGATCTTGGATACTTGAGCTTTAACCTGATCCTTGATTATGGTCTTAATGTTTGAGTCTATCTGTTTAAGAAATTCGTCATTCTCGGCTTGAGCTTCTTCTCTAAGCTTGTTGGGTTTTAGCTGAACATCCACATTTATGGCATCTTTCATCTTAGATGCAAGGTAGTTATCAACAATGCCCGGAATAGATGATAAAGCTTCAGGAAATTGATTGGTTTGTTTAAGCTTAGACAGTTCAGTCTCTAATGAGGAAACCCTTCGTTCAAAACCAAATAGAGATGCAAAGTTGGGGATATTTGGCAAGGTTGTTGCTGGAATAGTTGTTGTTGTTGTGGAATCATGTGCTTGTCGATGAGGTTGAATGATTGGAATAGGTATTTGAGGAATTGTAGTGTCAGAAGAAGGTGTCGTAGTAGTGACGGAAACTAATACATTGACAGGAATATCGGATTGAATATTTGGATTTAAAATCAAGTCGATACCTGTATCCGAAGAGGGATTAATGAATTTAGACACCAAATCTGATGAAACAAATGAGCTTTGTTGCTGCACTACTGGAGGTTTAGTAGTCAAAGTCACGTGAACCTCTTCTGTCTCTTGAATATTTTGAGCATCTGTCATTTCAGCATCTCTTCTATCCATGTTGAGATTCAAGTCTCCGTACAGTTCCTCATCTTCTTCATCTTCTTGTTCTCCTCCCATAACATCATCATCATCCTCTTGATTTTCTTCTTCTTTCGTAATTTCATAATCAGCTGGTGTTGAAACCATCTGATCAGAAGACACGTCCTCATCATCATTTCCTTTTTCTTCTTCTTTTTCTTCTTCCTGTTCATCTGCTTCGTATGTGGACAAGTTTGGGTGAACAAAATCATCTTCGTCGTTATCTGATTTTGTTCCTCCACTGACATTCTCTTGATCATCATCTTCATCGTCATTGTTATTTTCACTGTTATGCTCGTCATTGTCTTCATCATCCTCTCCTTGACTGTATGTCTAAGATTCTTCATCACTCTCTGATATGTATTCAAGTACATCGGGAACCTCTGGTTTGTCACCAGCTCCTTTATTTGTACCAGATATGTTTTGTTGCTGCTCATCAAGAACCTTTGACTGAATGTCAACTCCATCACCTGATCCACTGGCGTGAGAGTTGTAAGTTTGTATCTTGCTCCTTTCAATAGAAATCTTCATCTGTTGAGCTTCAGTCAAAGCGACTTCAGATAGCACCGTTAGACCTTTTGACTTTGATGCAGATTGCTTCTTCTTGGCAGGTTTATCTCCCTTGGCTAAGGTCGTGATTCTTTTACCTTTAGAAGCTTGAGTAGACTTTTTCTTAAAAACATTATTTTAAACTTTTTTTATAAGGTTTTGAATTATCGAGTATCATTCAAGGTGAAAAATGTGATGTGATGAGTTAATGCCGACGATACATTGAAGAGATGTTTTGTTGTAGATGGATCGAAACAACTTTATAAATTGTAGTATATTGTTTGCGTAGTATCGTACGTTTTATTGAATGTTACAATAGTTAAAACTGGAAAAAAAAGTTTTTGTGGGCCACACATGGCTAAAATACCTACATCCACCACTGCCTTAGATAGTTATATTTTAGGTATGATTTCATTTTGTTTGATTGTGTTTCTAATCGTTGATGTGGACTATTCGGTAAAGGGTTGTCAATCCGGGGTTCATTCTGTATATGCAACAAACATTCTTCATGATGCCATACATTGGGTAAATAGTTTGAGTAAACGGCCTTCGGCTTTGCCTTTGATTATTACACAGCCGTATTATCTATATTATTATGAAGCTGACCCGCCCGTTGGGCGGGTTATGTTACTAGTGTGCGTGTATATATATATATATTATATTATTTAAATATTTTTAAAATTATATATATTTTATTTCATATCATATTGTATTATTTCATTTATTATTTTATTTATATTATTATATATATATATCATATATATTTATATATATATTTATAATAGTTAAAGTTACCCGCCCACTGGAGGGTTTGCTTCAGTTATTTTTTAAGAATTGTTTTGTGTAAGTTTTGTTAATAATTGAATTGTGGAGTCACAGTTCACCTTATGGATAAAGGTTTAGTTATTTATGGGTGGGTGTATTTTGGTCCGATCAATATATGTAAGGTCCTGGTCGATATGTTTTGTCCGGTCACTATCATGTCATTACAGTTTCAAAATCCTTATTTTTGTGTTTTATGTTTTTGCTTTTTGCTAAGAAAATGTTCATTGTTTAATTTTAATGGTTGTCGTTTTTGTGTAAACATAGAATCTTCATTTCTCATATAGCTGTCGGTGTGAGAATGTATGGCCTTGCCTCTTAGTAATTGTTAAAAGTTGTCTATTTGGAGATATGTGGTTGTTGGTGCCGTTATTATGGCTGATATTGTTACTCCCCCGGCTGATCCACTTACGCACCTGCGTTTGGCGGGACCCCTTATGGGTCATTACTTTGGCGGTGCATATACCGTTAAAGACTTATACCAATTACTTGGTCCTAATGTGCATGTTTTATTAATGCTTATGGAGACTATAACACTATGCTTTATTACATGAAAAGGTTCCCTGTGACTTTCCATAGATTGTTTAGGCAAATAAGAGGTGACATTCTTGTTGACATAATCGACTACTTCCTTTATTTGGTGGAAAATGTATTCTAAAAACGCGCCTATTGGACAAAAAACATTGTACTTACTATAATCGTCTCATATCAATGGCAATGAGTTGGTCAATTGGTAGGAGCAAGTTAAGAGTAAGAAAAATCTGGAACTCGTGGTATCAATGTAATATTAGTTAATTATTCAGTTTATCTTCAGTTAATTATTCAGATTATCTTCTCAGAAAAGCTTAATTATGTTCAAAATTGCTATTTGTCTAGGTCATTTAAACATTAACGCTAGTTAAGCAAAGAAGCTTTAAGATTGGTTATATCGATAGGTATTTTCACGTTGTCTTCAAAATTACGATGATAGTCCTAATGGTTGATCTATGCTAAATGAGTAATACCAAGGCTATTATATGTGGATAGTAATCTAGACCATAATCCCTCATGTACATATGAAAAAGATACAACAATTGACCTTATGGGCTGCTTTTCTATCCTTAATTAGATTCATCACAGTTGGAGCATCGAGAAAACTTCCATTCTACATGTACTCATAAATACACGTACTCATAAACACACATGTATTCATGTCGATGGCTGGAGTATCCCAAGAGAGTAATGATATTGGAATGAGCCAAGGGCCCTAAAATACCTACCTCTGCCTGAAGTCATGACAACCGCAATTCCATGTAAATCTTAAATGTTACTTTGATTATAGATTTTTATTGAATTGCACTTGTAACAGGTACATACCAGCAATTTATCATGCCCGTGATTTCTTGATGAACAACATCTCAATTTTAGGAGGCAGCAGATGTCATTTAAAGGCCAATGTAAGAGCTCAGCTAACAAAAAACCTATAAACAGTCGAACAATAACACAGACAATCGGTTATAACAAACACCTCATTTGGAAAATAACAAACCTACACAAAAGACACAGTCTTCTTAATTAGTATCCTACAATGGAAATTGCATAAGAAGTTGATACTGAACCTTAGAATGGGATCACAGTTTTTTAAGTCTATGATATCATCAAGTTTACATATTACTGATGCAATCTTCTTCACGCAGACTTTTGATGATCTCATTCTAGAATGGGGAAAACTGTTAAAATGTTGCAAAACTGGATTTACATGTTACGAGAAATTGGTGTTGATACTGATGAATATGCAATCGCAATTTCACTTGACTCACATAGTTCCTTGCGGACAGATGCTTCTAACACTTCATCTGGAATACATATTAAAATATCTTGATTAGCTTTAGCAATCAGCAATATAATGAAAGCACTATAAGAATGGATTTTAACCGTAACTGTGACCATCGTTTCTCTTGACTTGGCCGGTCTCTCATGGTACCACTTGATCACAAAAGCCTTTAATGATTCATCTGGTAGACCTATTAAATAACCAGGCACAATAAGCAAAATATGTGTATGAGTAAGTTGGTCTGAGCTACGGCGTCTTTATGCCTAAAAAAATAAATAAAAAAGTAGCATAAAATACATAATATAAATCCAAACTATGACATTCTTCATTTTACGTAACCATAGAAAAGCATGGTTAAACCTTTTAAAGAAAATTATCTGGTCAAACATGTGAATACGTTTTCATTTTAAAGGGGTGCATGTTTTAGCTACTTTAATGGGCTTAAGAGGTTACTGAAATCCTAGAAGCTTATAGTGAAGCCGAAACAAATGCAGATAGTTGATGCAACATCTGCTGTAAATTACCCTGCGTACACGCCTAAAATAACTTCAGATAATAAAATTCAGTATATATCACATGTTTATAAATGCACGACTGTGATACCTGTCATGTGCATGATGAGCAGGAAAAGTGGTAACAACTCGTCCAAATGGTTGTAGCATAAGCATATATTCAAGTTGTTTTGGTTCCAAGGCTGGTAACAGCGTGTCATGAGAGATTCTAACATCTATTAAGGAAATCATTCAGCCTTTGAATGAGACAATTAAGAGGGTATGTCAAAATCGGTAAGAGACAAACTTGTTTGATAGTAACAATATGACACGCTGAATGATTTCAATTGTTTCTGTATCATTCCGGGTCCCCATCATGCAATATCATTCAGCACTCATTTTTCTCACAATATTACCCTTTTTCCATCAAGAAACGTTATTAAATATTACTATTATTTATAAAAGTTAAAGTTCACTTCACTTCTCTTTTCAAGTAAACTTGTCCAACATGCTATTATAATAAACATATAAATTTCACATTTTGGATTGATAAAAGATAATTACTTAAATGTTGATTTATAATAAAAATTTTGATCAGACTATTAACTATACATTATTGTTTCAATTGTTATGCCTTTCATACTATTTTTTATCAATGCACGTATGATTTATTTACTATTTGCATCGTATTATAAACGGAGTGCGAAAGCTTGTTTGGTATTTTTGTGATATTCGTAAACGTAATATGAGGGTAAAATGATATTTTTATGGTATTCAAAAGATTCATTTGGAACAATTATCAAACATGGTATTTTAATTCAGAACCAAGCTATACAGAGCATTTGAATCATTCAGACCCATCAATGATTCAGCGCTAAATCATTTTTGTGAACCAAATAGCCCCTAAGTGTGACTGAATTAAGGGGGTGTTTCTTTTTCCCTTATTGTCACTTAATGAGTGAGCTCAACTCTTAATGCCTCTTAATTAGGGGACACATTAAAACTAGAGTCTCCCGAATAAGTGGCTAGTTTATTTTGTTACCACTTAATTTAGTAAACACCCCAAGCGAAGGGGTTGGAAGTAATAAAAAGATGGAGGGAGCAAAAATTATGATTTGATTTTGGGAAAAAGTTAAGGCGGGATGATGAAAATATTTTAGGGGGAAGAATAAATTTTAAAGAAAACCCTTTATAATTAACTATAAAAAGTCAAAAACATACCGAGTAATGTTTGACCACAAATTAATTTTATAAATTGATTAACGATAAAGTTTTATTGCATATATTATTAGTCTCGTATATAGGGCTGAGCATAATAGACCGCGGATTGGATCGGACCCAACATATTTCGTTTCAGTCCATTATTTCTCTCATATTCGGTATTTGGTCTGGTCCGATCTTAAGCAAAACCAACCATTATGCTTTGTTAGACCGGATTGGAGCGAAGACCGAACCGAACTGGATGGCCCCAGACATGAACCGAACAATTCGGTCCGGTCCTCGGTTCCATGTTTTGGACCTTGATCAACCCTATTCTAGTATACACAATGTCAAGGCTCTGTTTGTGAGAGCTTTTTAGGGTTTATAGGGGCTTAAGCTTCTAAAATAAGTCATCTTATAAAACAAGTTTTGTTTGCCACGCATGCTTATAAAAGTTTTTATAAGCCATAAGCTTCATGATAGCGTATCAATGTTAATGGCTCGAGCCCACTAATAACACGCTTGGATCAAACCCAATACAAAGGCACATCAACATTCACCTGATGATGGCCAGGACAGGGTGCAAACACGATATCGGTCTCGCTAAAGCTTGACTCGTTTATTGCTTCTATTTAGTCAATCCCGCGTAGCTCACAAACAACTCATTTACGCATCCTTGTCCCCATGTATAACATGTAGATTTTGTTTTTCAACTCTTATTGTTTCATGGTTAAATTTATTATGTGTTTCAATTCGCTTGTTACTGAAAATTTGTAAATAGATGTTTTAGATACATAAATTGTTTTTGGTGTAGATAATTAACGATTTTTAGCCTTCATAATAGGAAAGACGTGTTCTTGCGATATTAACGTATATTTGTTATTTCATATTTTCTCTATTTAAAACCGAAAAGCATATAATTGCATAAAATGTCCAAATGTATAATAGGCTTTACCTTAATAGAATGAAGCAAGTCGAACGTTATATTTGTAATCTTGGTCACAACATCTATTGTTCCTAAATGTTGATTGAGCTCAACCACATTATGTTCATAACATCTTTTATACAAACACATTATATTAAAGAGAAAACATAACATGAACTTGCACCATGTGACGTGTTCTCTAATAATAACTTGAACAACGACATATTTTAAAGGTTAATATATTTACCTACACAAAATAAACAGCAAGTAAAACATTGAGTTGTAAAGACTTTGTGTTCAAATGATCTTTTATGTCCAATCATAATAATACCTAGTTGAATAAGCGTCCTATAAAATTAGATATAATGGGACTTATATACTTTAAGCGTTCTATAAAAGTAGATCTGATAGGACCCATATACTAAGTATCATATTAAATTATAATATAATAAGACCAAACAAAAGAAGTGTCTTATAAGATATAATATAATAAGACTTTTATATCAAATGTCATATTATGTTATATCATAATGAGACCATACTAAAAAAGTGTCCTGTAAATTGGCTTAATAAGATCTACGTATAAAGTGTCTTATTAAAAGTCACTGTAATATGACTCAAAATTGAATTGGTCCTATAAAACATTTTTTGGACCCCATTAAAAAAAGGTCCTAGAGAAAGGTCCTAAAAGCCCCATTTTCTTGTAGTATATTTTTGTATGTAAGTATACGAAAGTGTATATGCGTGAACGTGTAACCATATCAAAAAAAGTAAAAGAAAACGATTATGTCCATGGGAAAGTCGTGGGAAAGTCGTGGGTAATTTTCATAGATTACCTACCAAGTTGATAAATCCGTGGGAAATACATGTGTAACTATCCACAGATTTCCCACAAAAAATATCGTCTTTATGTTTCTGCATACTTACACATTTCCACGTTACTTAGTATGTCTTCATATGTGTTTGTAGTTTCATATTATATGTGTTTGTTTATAAACGTAATTATTTATGTCAGTATTGCAAGTGTACGTGTTGGTTTAGGTATAACTTTTTTGTGTAACAAATCATTACATATGTATGCATATCTACACGTGTGTTTTCCGCATGTCCGTTTATGACATTCATCGGATCGATAGACGTTTTGTATGTAAGTATATGCGTGAACGTGTAACCATATCAAAAAAAGTAAAAGAAAACGATTATGTCCATAGGAAAGTCGTGGATAATTTCCCACAGATTACCCACCAATATGATAAATCCGTGGGAAATACCCACGGATTTCCCACAAAAATTATCGTCTCTACATTTTTGTATACTTACATATTCACACATTACTTAGTCTGTCTTGATATGTGTTTTTAGTTTCATATTATATATTTTTGTTTGTCAACGTAACTATTTACGTGAATATTGCAAGTGTATGTGTAGGTTTAGATATAACATATCTGTGTAACAAATCACTGCATATGTATGAATATCTACACATACATGTTTTGTATGTCGATCATGACCTTCATTGTATCATCATATGTTTTGTGTGTAGATATACAATGATGGATGTGT
This sequence comes from Tanacetum coccineum, assembly GCA_026074375.1. Classification (NCBI taxonomy): domain Eukaryota; kingdom Viridiplantae; phylum Streptophyta; class Magnoliopsida; order Asterales; family Asteraceae; genus Tanacetum; species Tanacetum coccineum. The sequence continues at coordinate 3,685 of BQNB010088276.1, read as the reverse complement.
GCTGGAACATGTAACCATATAAAAAAATGTAAGAGATTGACTATCTCTGCCGAGAATTAATCGATAATTTTCCACAGATGGGTAGCCATGGATGCACTATTTGAGAGACAACGACACGAGAGGGAGGTTACAGGGATGCCGAGGATTTTGTGGAAGAACTTGAACGATGATGTGGTTGAGTCTTAGAGGGACTTTTTGCTCGGGTGGAGGACTTGACTGTTAGTGACGCAAATCAGATTTGGTTACAAATTTGGAAAAAGCAGGATTGATAATAGTGGGTCTCACGCACGGATGGCGTCATTGTTTGTATAATTAATCGCACTATTAGGCCTATCGATGGTGATTGAAGGATTAGGGGTGGATGGTGAACGACAAGTTTCTAGTAACATGAAAATAAGAAATTCCAAACACTATGTTAGAACCAATGAATCACCTCCGACTCGAGAGTAAGTATATGATATTTGATTATATGAGGAGTAATATGTGTAAATGATGGTGTTAAGGACTTAGCCAAACCTTAATCATTTTCGACCTATTTATAGCTGAAGGAAATAGGCTATGGAAGTCATATGCCCATAAACCGGAGATCATGGGGGTATTTTGGTAACCTCTAAGGATAATGTCCACGTCTTCTATCTTGTAGGGAAAACCTTAACCGGGTAGTGACACATGTTAGTTGACTTATTCATCAAGATCCTCTGTGAAAATATCTTCGAAGCTCACATCCTCGAAGGATGTTTTGGGTAGTAATCTATGAATGAATTCACACGATAAATATTTTAAGAGGCATGCGAAGTCATTTAAAAAGTAGTTTCCGTGATAGGCTCGAAGATGAGGTCTTCGAACCGTTCGAACGATACGCCATCATAAGTAATGTTGGAATTTTTTTCTACATGACTTTATAATATGAGTAAATATTGGAGTACTACTACACTTTGTATTTCTAACTTATTCTATAAACATATTTCTAAATTTTTATTTCTAAAATTTTATTTCACATTGAAAAGGTTATCAAATTTGCCGCCCATCCCCCACCCTAAAATTTGCCCCCGAAAATTTTGTTCTTCAAAATTTCATATCCATGGATATTTGGTCTCAAAAATTTCATTTCCCGCCTAAAATATTGAAATCCCACCTCAAACTTTCATTTCACTTTCTTTTTTATTCTTTTAACACTGTATTCTTGAATTATTTCATTAAAGAAAAGAAAAAGAAAAGAAAAGAAATAATTTCCTTCCAAAATTAAGAAGAAATACTTTACTTTAATAATTATCAAAATAACACTAATTTTCCTTTCATTTCCTTCCATTTCCTTTACACAAGTTCCATTTCCTTTACACAAGTACACAACAAACCAAGACCTGGCAACAACCATCATGGCAACCACCGGTACCGCGTCTCCCTCTTTCCTCTTCTTGTTCACGTTGAATAAACCCACCACCGCCACACACCCACTGGCGTTTTGCAAAGGATAGGATCAGTTGGTTAATTTTGAAGTAAGGTCAATCTCACTTTATTTTACATGGTTGTTTGTTCTTATGCAGTGACACATTATTCAGTTTGTATCTAACTTCTATATATAAAAGTTATTTTTTATTTTTTTCATATGTTTCAAAAGGTTTTGTAAGCGAGATCTAAAGGAAGATGTATATGATCCTAAGTATGTATGGGTCGTGGACAAGAAAGGTTGAATGACCATAGTTTGTGTTGGAAGATATGCTATGGCAATTTTTACTCTGACTTGGTGTGTAAAATACCCATTATAAGACTTTATTTGTTTTGTTTTTACAATGGATGTTTGTGAAAATGGTTCTTGAATCCTTGTAGGGACCTTCATAGTAATTGTGTGTACATTGTTTAATCACGAGTTGGAAAGTGACCCGCGCGTTGCGGCGGGTGTTAATTTCTTTGTGCACCGTGTTGGTCGAATGATTTTTTTTCATAGGCTTTTTTTATTTTACTTATTTATTATTATTATTATTTGTTATTTTTTGTTTCTGGCTTGTGTTAGCAGCTCATTTTGGGCTTGTTAATGTTTATATCTTTTTTGGGTGGTAAATTTGGTTAGGCTTGTATTAAATTGGGAGGTGAGTGCATGATGGGCTGGACTGCATATTTGGATCGAAGGTAGCATGCCTCAGGGTTGTATGGTCAATGTTTGTGTCATAGTATATAGTCAAATGTTGCCGATGGTTGGGTACGGTGACCTTGTTTATTTTGTTTTTTCTACAACACCCTCTAAGGTGTTTGTAAAAAGGATAAAAATCATCTAATGTTAGTATCTCATGTTTTGGTAATGTTAAACCAATAGGATGAAAATAAACATAATAGTAGGGACACTTTCAATTAAATATAAAAACAATTCATTTCTTCTTTCTCACAACATAGTAACATGAGAAACTTGAGAGACTTGAACATTAGGTGATCTCATTCCTTGTAAAAATGTCTAAGTCAGCATTCATATTTTTAAAAGCAAACTTTGGTCAGAATTCTTTGTTTTGTGTTACATAAAAATGTTTATAGATTCATAAGTTATGAAATTGTTAAAGTACTGAGGGGTGATGACTACAATTAAGATATATGCTAGTTTATCATGGTTGCAAGTTTAATACTAGCTTTTTTGTTTATACCTAGCTCTATATGTCTGGTAAAATTTATTTTAAAAACATTTTGCATTTTGATAAAATTTATGTTTAATCATGGTGACTAATTAGCCATTCACATTCACGTATGTGTATGGTCAGTAAGATTACCTACATTATTTTGTTAAACAGTATTTTTTATGTGGAATTGAACTATCAATATCAGAGCAAAGATTTTCAACTAGATTTGTTTACCACTTTATAAAAAGTTTAATACTACTGTGGTTATATTTTAAAAGTTCTCATATCTCTTTGTTTCACGTTGGTGTAGGAATCTATCATGAACCGCCTGCCTACATAATTTGAAGCTCGTTATCACAAGAGACCTTGAGAAAAGGGAAGGAAAATTTGGAAAAGATAGATGTGGACTCGACATAATGAGGCAAGAAACGATGCAAAACATGGCGAGATGTGGGTACGATTTTTTCCTGAACCTCCACTTAGCACTACCTCTTAGAAAAATTTGTTACATTTCGTGTTTTATATACTATTTTACTAGAGCTCGTACTATTAGTTTGGATGAGTACGCCTAAATTGTTGTATTTTGATTTGGATATTTTTTTTTGAACGGCAAAATTTTATAAACTAGCAAGGAGCTAGAAAAGAAATTACAAAGATATTAAATGCGGGTTTTTAAGCCAATCATCCCTAGAGAACTTCCTAGTACACCTACTATTACACCAAAGAAAGGAGGAATAGACTATATTCTCAAAAATGATCGATCTAGATGGCTTATTAACATCAAAAGTGGAACGATTCCGAAATCCCCAAATAAACCACCAAGCAACGTAGAAGACTCCTTCCAAAAAACCTTTAACTGAACCCGGAAGACGAATAGAAGAGAATCACGCGTCCCATTCTGAGAACGAACGCCAAAGCTGGAAATCGATCTCCCACCAACGGCAAACACGATGCAAAACCTACGAGATTTATAAAACTAGATAGACCGAAACCTTAATTATAAACCCCAATGGACCTAGACCATAAACGGGGCCGGGCCTCTAGTCTATCAGCTAGTATCTCGCAATTCGAGCGGCGAAATC
>BQNB010088275.1:3878-27699 GCA_026074375.1 Tanacetum coccineum | reverse complement strand
AATTAATATAAAATAAATATGGATAATAATAAAATAAATTAGGCAAGTTTAAAATCTGATTTAATATATTTTAAAATGCCCATAATCTCTGCAAAATACCCCATTATATTTATCTATGCATTTTATTTTGTTAAATCCCTAAAACATAATTTTCGAAAACCCTAAAATTCAAAGAGGCGGGACAAAGAATTTTCCAAGGGCTAGGACGATTTTTATAAGGTATTTTGAAGATCAAGGAAGGTGGTAAAAATAGTGGGAAGATTTTAGAGTGCTTGGTTCGATTGTGGTATTTGTTTTGGGTTCGAAAAAGGCAACCGGGTACTATAAGTCATCAAATCACCAAGGATCATCAAAGGTATTTTTGTACCTCATTTTTCATCATATTAATTCTTCCTATGCTTAAGAAAAATTATCATGCATGTTATTTTGATTTTATAAATTAAAACATGTTCGAAACCCTAATTTTTAGCTAATTATGAAATTGGCAAAAGTAATATTTGTAAAATTGATTTTATATTTTTATAAGGTTTTTTATATCATATATGACTCATAAAAATTGTTGGAAAAATTTAGAAGTGATTCAAATATTTATTTGGGATTTATCTATGTTTGCCGATTTTTGAATAAAGGAAAAAAGGAAAGAAAATTGTTAAAATGAATTAGGGTTAGGGTTTTGCTATTTTTTCCAAGTGCAATTAATGCTAATGAGTGGGAAATAATTGTGTTTGTGGTTTGGAAAAATCAAATTAGGGTTTTGTGGATTTAATTGATTTGCCGAATTGATATTTAAAGTATAAGGACTTGTTTTGTAATTTCTAAAACTATGGGGTCTGTTTTAGACATGTTATTATATTTATTATATTCTGTATAAAATAAGTTGGGGGGTATAAAATGTCATATTGATATTATTTTTGGATTAAAATGGTTAATTACATATAATAAGTAATTAGAAATTAATTAATTAAAATAGAGGGACTGAAATTGTAAATTCTGAAAAGTGGAAGGTTTGGTTAGTATTTAATGTATAAAGTATGAATTTGTCATATTTGAATCTATAAGGACTTGTTTTGTAATTATGGATAATTAAAGATATTGTTTAAATAATTAATAAACAAAAAGGGCTAAATAGTTAAATGTATATAATTAAGGGTTTGACTTGTAATTACAAAGAAGGGAAGGAATAATCTGAAAAAAAATGAAACTATTGATATTTACACTTTTAACCAGGAAAAATTATTGATTTTGTATATTAAACCCTAAAATATGGAAATTTGTCATATTTAACCAACACTTTAAGGTGTGGCATGTTAAGTCCCTAAACTATTCAAAATACTTAATAGAATCTCAAATGATGAATATTTTTAAACTAAAATTTTGGAAACTTACTAAAAATGGAAAGTTACTAAAAATGGAAAGTTACTAAAAATGGAAAGTTACTAAAAATGGAAAGTTACTAAAAATGGAAAGTTACTAAAAATGGAAAGTTACTAAAAATAGGAAAGTATAACTTAAATGAATGGTTGTAATTCGAATTTATCTTTTCTTTAGGTTTCGGTCAAGAGGAGTGATTTTGATTTCCTGAGTGGTTTTCTTTGATATATTGCTTGCCTTCCGTAATAAGGTACAATATTCTGTTACCTTATCGTTAAGGTTTCTCATGACAATTTCCTCTCTATCTTTGATTACTTATGTGATTTGCTACATTTGCTTCTGAGCTTTTTTACTTGGTTCTCATATATGATCAGTTAATTATGTCCTATTTGAACCCTGCTAACTACCTTTGATATTTGAACCTTTGGCATTGAACCTTTGAATGATCCCTTGAAATGCACTTTGATATGACTATGCTATTGAACCCTTCAGTTTGAGACCCCGAGCCCAATATTTTGTTTCCAAGCCATGAAGGTAACATGGCCGGTCATGGATGCCCCTTTGGCATGACCAGGTGTGAGTGAGTGATTTCTCCCGCCGTCCCCCATTTGAAATTATATGCTCATTATGAAGATTATTATTTGTTTAAGGGGCGTATGGATCTTCCTAGATTTGGTTTTGTATTCGATGGATTATGACATTAATGATATATATTTTGGTGACTGATGTTTGGGTGCATTCCACGTCTTTCATAATTTTGGAGCTCATGACTCCATGGTTACTATGATATGATTTGTTTGGGCTCGGTAATTGGACTTGATTTGACTTTCAGATTCATCTTACCTTACACTATGAATAGACTTCTAATTTGTCTTACCTTATATTTGTATTCCTTTGATCATGTCTTGTGATAACCTTTGCACCTTATATTGTAACCTTTGACTTTCTGTTATCTTTTGCGTTCGATTATATATATTTGTTCACTGGGCTTTGTAAGCTCAGCCGCACTTTCTTTTCCTGCGGCAGGTAATCTAAAGCTAGGGAGTTGGGGTGCTTCGTGATATGAGTGCTGAGTTGGACTTACCCTAGAGAGTTTAGTTTTTATATATGATTTTGTTACTTTTCGAGACCTTCGTTAATTCGTTATTTTCGTTTGGATATGTCTGTCTTATTAAGACTATGTACCGTTAAGTCATGTTGACTTATTTTCCTTTAGTATTTAATTAAGACTTCCGCTGTTTATGCTTGTGTTATGATTATGTATGCCTTTGATATCACCACCAATATTGTAAAACTTTCTACCCTTTGGGTCGCCGTTACAATTTATGGTATCAAGCTGCCAGGTTAATCATGACATGTCTTATGACCTTAGAGCTTAGGCATGACCTGAGGATTGGGTAGACAATTAGGTTCCTTCTGCGTAACTCGCCTTCGTAACCTACTAGTTTATCGTTGCTAATCCGTTTTCCGGCGATCGGTTCAGATGGTGACTACCCGTAGAAACTCGGATGACGATGTTCCTAACTTCGAGGCCATGATTACTGCTGCTGTGGCCAATGCTCTTCCTAACCTTACGGCTGCGTTGAGAACTCAGATCACCAATGACATCAGGAATGGTGCTGGAGCTTCAGGTGGTGGTGGTGGTGATGCTATACCCCAAGGGATTCATGTTTGGATCGAAAGGTTTACTAAGTTAAAGCCGCTTGCGTTTCGGTCTGCTGCCACTCCTGCCGAGGCAGAAGACTGGATTACGCATATGGAAAAGTTATTTCAAGTTTTGGGTTGTCCCGACAACTTCAAGACTCGTCTTGCTGCGTTTAAACTAGAAGGTGATGCACTGAGCTGGTGGAAAGTTCATTTGCATACTCAGGTTAGAGGCGATGCTTTTGCCGATACTTGTACTTGGGTTGCTTTTCGTGAGATCTTTTACAACAGGTAGTTTCATGCATCTGAACAACAACGTTATGAGCGTGAGTATGGGTCGATATGTCAGCTGGATCGAGAGAATTCTGGGGAGTACATGGAGAGGTTCACTAGATTGGCTAGTTTCGTTGGAGCTACTGCTGGAGATGCCCAGAGGCAAGCTAGACATTTCAAGTGGGGGCTAAAGAAGTGGGTTTTGGACCGGATCGTTAATACGGATTAGCCTAATGATGCACAGGTTGGCGACTGCCACTCCCGTAACATCGAGTTATTGCATGAGAGTGGAAATTCGAATAAGCGGGATAGAGATGGTAATCGGATTTAGAACAGGGGACAGGGCCAACAGGAGAACAAGGGTCGTTGATGACCAGGGGGGGGGTGTCACATATATAGGGTCGTCAGGACCAAGTAGTTGAGCATACGGGTCGTCCAGACGGGGTTATGATTCGAAACGACAGGATTTTCGGGGTCAGGATCAGAGGTTTGCTGGTAGGAATGGGAATGACCGCCAGGGTCAGGGTAACTACAACCAGCGTCAGTACAGGAATCAGTCAACTCGGGATTTTAACCAGGGTCATGCTTCAGGTTCTGCAGGTCAGAGGAGGTCTACTGAGACTTTGCCTCCTCCACCTCTTTGTACTACCTGTGGAAAGCCTCATCCGGGTGTTTGTTATAAGGCTACTGGGGGATGTTTTACTTGCGGGTCTACTCAACATAAGGTGAAGGATTGTCCCCAAGGGAAGCAGAAGCAGAGTATGCCAGCGGATTTTGCTAGACTACCTCCTACTACAGGACGGGTTTATGCTACGACTCGTGATCAGGCGGCCAAGACTTCAGGTACTATTACCGGTATTCTCTACATTGATGATCGTACTGTCTTCGTTTTATTTGATACTGGGGCTACACATTCTATTATATCTACCACTTTTGCTAAGAAACTTAATATGACTCCTACACCATTAATTGAACGCATAATCATTTCAACCCCAATGAAGAACCATATGCTTATTGACAATGAATATGTTAACTGTCATCTACGTTTTGATGATCGTATTCGTCCTGCGAATTTACTTCCTATCCATATGTTCGACTTTGATGTGATTCTTGGCATGGATTGTTTGGTTTCTCATCGAGCGACCATTGACTGCTATGCTAAGACTGTGATCTTTGGTAACGTTCGCCAACCTGAATTTGTTTATCATGGTTCCTCACCGCTTAAGTCCGTTAAGCTAATCTCTGCTATGAAGGCACGTACCTTGATTTCTCATGGGTGCCAAGGTTTTCTGGCTTCTGTTATGGACACATCTTTAGAGAGTCTTAATATTGAAAATCTTTCTGTTGTTCGTGAATTCGCTGATGTTTTCCCGAATAACTTCCTGACTTCCTGCTGGCTAGAGAGATGGGAATTGCAATGAGTTAATTCCCGTGCTGAACCTATCTCACAAGGCTTCCGTATCGGATGGCACCTGTTGAATTAGAAGGGAAAGTTAAAGGAGCAGTTACAGAGATAGTTGGAGAATGCTTTATTAACCCAGTGTTTCACTCTTAGGGTGCACCGTCTTATTTGTTAAGAAAAGATGGAGCATGCGCTTGTGTATTGAATAACGCTGAACTCTACCCGCATTACATTCGTAGGGACCGCATCCCGTCCGCAATCGACGTTTGTTTGACCAACTGCAGGGGCCAAATATTTTTCTAAGATTGATCTGCGATAATGTTTATCACCATGCTTCGTGTGAGAGTGAAGGATAATTTTCTAAACTGATTTTCAGTACGCGTTATGGCCACTACGAGTTCTTGGTTATGCCCTTCGGTTTGACTAATGCTCCTGCCGTGTTTATGGATTTGATGAACCGTATATTCCACGAGTACCTTGATAAGTTCGTTATTGTTTTCATCGACGAAATCCTCGTTTACTCCAAGTCTGAAGAAGAACATGAGCGACATCTACGGATTGTGTTGGAGATTCTTAGACAGAAGAAGTTGTATGCGAAGTTTTCGAAGTGCGAGTTCTGGTTACAGCAAGTCGCTTTCCTTGGTCATATTGTATCTGCAGACGGCATCATTATGATATATGTATATTTGGTGACTGATGTTTGGGTGCATTCCACGTCTTTCACAATTTTGGAGCTCATGACTTCATGGTTACTATGATATGATTTGTTTGGGCTCGGTAATTGGACTTGATTTGACTTTCTGATTCATCTTACCTTACACTATGAATAGACTTCTGATTTGTCTTACCTTATATTTGTATTCCTTTGATCATGTCTTGTGATAACCTTTGCACCTTATATCGTATCCTTTGACTTTCTGTTATCTTTTGCGTTCGATTATATATATCTGTTCACTGGGCTTTGTAAGCTCAGCCACACTTTCTTTTCCTGCGGCAGGTATCTAAGCTAGGAGCTGGGGTTGCTTTCGGGATATGAGTGCTGAGTGTGGACTTACCCTAGAGATCTTAGTTTTGATATATGATTTGTTACTTTTCGAGACCTTCGTTATTTCGGTTATTTCGTTTGGATATGTCTGTCTTTTAAGAACTTATGTACCTTAAGTCATGTTGACTTATTTTCCTTGGTTATTTATTTAAGACTTCCGCTGTTTAGGCTTGTGTTATGATTATGTATGCCTTTGATATCACACCATATTTGTAATACTTCTACCCTTTTGGGTCATGGCGTTACATGTACAAGGAAAGGAATCGGGTTTTGGAAAACATAACCAAGGATAACAATTATCTATAAGAATTTCTTGAAGCTAATGAAAGGGCAAAACGTGTTCAAAAACAAGCTCAGTCTCAATTGTATCGTGATCGAGATATTATTCGAGATCTCGAAAAACAACGAGATAAGTTGAGTCAAGAGCCAAACATTTCAAACAGAAAAATGCGGAAATTACAACAATCACATTAATTTTAAAAAGAACAATGAGTGAAGAAACGATGATAAAGTATCATGATACTATTCTTGATCTTGAGGAAAAACTAAAAAAGAATGTTGATTTGTTTTTGAAAATTGGTAATTCTTTACAAGCAATGTTTATGCTCGGTCCAAAACCATTGTCTGTTTATGATCAACAATTAAAACATCGTTTGGGGTATTCGAATCCTTATACACTCAGACAATCAATTTCAGAATGTCCAAAGTTATATGTTGCATCTAGGATGGGTAATATAGAAATTTCTTTGAATGTTAGAGATTATGAGGAAACTCTAGAGGATGCTTTCAAAAGTCAACAGAAAATGAATGAAAAAATGAATGATCCAATTGCTGTTGCGAACAAACAAAATTGTTGGATAATTGATTACAAACAAAATTGTTGGACAATTGATTACAAACAATTAAATGCGCTTTATAATGACTTTGTTCCTCAAAAAGAATCATTCGTTGAACAAACATGTTCTTCATCTTCTTATATTCCCTTTGTTAAGATTCTGGAAACAAAAACAATGCCAAGTGAGTTACCTTTGATCAATGAATTATTCAATATAAAAGTTGGATTTGAAAAGTTATTTCTGTTGATAAAACAGAACAGTAAAAGGGCAAGCATGTTTTATACATCAAAGGAAGAGATAGCTCTTAATGATTTTTGTCCGAGATCAAGTAAACCACTACTTAATGAATTACTGGAATTACCGTGATGCTTTCGAAATCTAATTTCAAGGATATAAAAGAAATGAAAGAGTGTTTGAGCAAAATATGTATATCTTGATGAGATGAAAGGCAAATGATTTGTAGAAAGATCAACGTTTTGGAAGCATCACTCAAACATGATATTGAGCTATGTGTGTTGTTAAACCATGAATGTGTTGATAAGTCCTTACATGATGAACTTGAACAAGTCAAAAAGAAATCTTTAGAGATTCAAGAGGGTTTGAAAGCAAGAATAAAAATTCTTGAGAAAGATGTTCAAAGATGTGAAAAACAAAGTGTTGATTTTGAGTTAAAATTGCAACATGAAAAAGAAAAACATAAATGGGATTCTTCGAAGAATAAAAACTCAAAACCTCTTGATTTCTCTTGGATTTCTAGAATACAGAAACTTGAGGATGAGAACGTGTCTTTGGATTTTAAAGTACAATCTTTGATAAAAGAACGAGATAATGCCAAAATGGAATATAAAAAGCTTTTTGATTCAATCAAAAAGACACGGTCTCAAACTCAAAAGGAAATGGATGAGTTAATTGCTCATGTCTCTGAGAAAACTTATGCATATGGTGTTATTCGTGCTGAGAATCAGAATCTTTTAGATACCATATCTGAGTTGAAAGCTAGAATGAAAAATGGTGAAAATGGTAAGTCTGTGAATACTAAGTTTGACAAGACACATGGTTCTTAATCTTTTCTTTGTGTCACACCCTTAAATAAAAATGCTTCTCAAAAGCAGACGGTTGTTTTAAAAACAAAAGAAAACCATGTTGAGTCAAAACCAGTCACTTTACAGACTTCACATAACAAACAAACAGGGACACATCAAAACACAAATGTCATTAGCCCTGGAATGTACAGAGTTGTCACACAACAAGAATCACAAACAAACAAACTAAGAATGTGTCATCTCCACAGGAATTGAATGCTACATCCTATGTTAAAAGACCAAAGAGTAGATATTCAAATGTTTCAAGACCAGTGTCTTAGATGATTTCTAAGAATGAAAGCAAAGAAAGACGCAGATTATGTTAGAAAAATAGCAAACAGATAATACTTTATCTAAGGTTGTTCAAACAAGGAGAAGAATTGATGTTGCTGTGGCAAACCCTTCAAAGCGAAAAACTTTGATTGTGTTTTCTTGTATGAAAAATGACTTATTCTTGTCATGATAAATGTGTTGCTAGCATAAATTGAATTTGCGTTCGGAACATGCACGTAGACCATTCTCTGTTTAATTCGAGATACCAAAATCTTCTGAAACTACTTTTGTAGCCTCCTAGAGACTAGGTTTCTGAGAAAGCGACACAATCTAAGACTTAAATTACTACTTCTGTAGCTTCAAATCTAAGATTGATGAACAATGCATCAAAAGCTAAAAAAAAAAAAAAAAAAAAAAAAAAAAAAAAAAAAAAAAATAAAAAAAAAAAAATAAAAAAAAAAAAAAAAAAAAAAAAAAAAAAAAATAAAAAAAAAAATAAAAAAAAAAAAAAAAGAAAAAGGGGAAATAAAAAAGTGGAAAAAAAAAAAAAAAAAAAAAAAAAAAAAAAAAAAAAAAAAAAAAAAAAATCAAAAAAAAAAAAAAACAAAAAAAAAGAAAAAAAAAAAAAATAGAATAAGGTTTTCTAGTGCGTTTTTAAGAAAAAAAAAGAACCATGCGTGATAAACCATTAACCTATTCATGCTAAACAAGATATCGGACAAGTAGTTAATGGCAAAAATGGTTGAATCACAACGAATGTTATGTGGACACATGGTAACACAAAGACACAATGCTCATACTACTCCTTCAAATACGAATCCACTGTTAGTTAAGAGATGGATAGTCAAATTGCCCAGTTGTCCATGTGTTGTTTCTTCTTGTGTTGCGGTAGTCCAGATCATTCTAGGGTTGTTGACAATGGTTGTTCAAAGCATATGATAGTGATCGTTCACTATTAAGAAACTTCATTGAAAAGTTCATGGGAACCCTGCGCTTTGAATGACCACTTGCAGCTATTACAGCTATGGCGATTATATTCATGGCAATATCACTATTTGTTATGTATATTATGTTGAAGGTCTTGGACATAATCTCTTTAGCGTTGGACAATTTTGTAATGGAGATTTGGAAGTGGCTTTTCGTTCTAATACATGTTACGTACGAAATCTGGAAGGAGATGATTTGCTCACGGGTGGACGTGATTCTAATTTGTATACTATCTCCATTTCTGACATGGCTGCTTCTTCACCCATTTGTCTAATGTCCAAATCAACTTCAACAAAGTCATGGTTATGGCATCGAAGACTGTCACATCTTAATTTTGGTACTATAAATGATCTTACCAGACTTGACTTGGTTAACGGTCTACAAAGTTCAAATATAGAAAGGATCACCTTTGTTCTGCTTATGAAAGGGGAAAAAGCAAGAAAGCTTCTCATCCACCTAAATAGGTTCCAAGTGATCACTCCAAATTGGAATTACTTCATATGGATTTATGCGGTCCAATACGGGTAGCTTCAATCAATGAAAAGAAGTATATTCTTGTGATAGTGGATGATTTTTCTAGATATACATGGGTTTATTTTCTTCGCTCGAAAGATGAAACTCCAGAGATCATCAAGAAATTCATTGCTTAGGCTCAATTGAATTACAAAGCCAAAGTTTGTAAGATTCGTACTGACAATGGTACTGAATTCAAGAACGCGAATCTAAAAGCCCATTATGAAAAGTTAGGCATCATGCAATAATTTTCAATTGCTCGCACACCTCAACAAAATGGAGTAGTTGAACGACGTAATCGTACTCTGGTTGAGGTTGCTCGCACAATGCTTATCTTTTCTCGGTTACCTGAATTTCTTTGGGCTGAAGCAGTGGCTACAACTTGTTTTACTCAAAACCGGTCAATCATCAACACACGACACAATAAAACACCTTATGAGCTGTTACATGGTCGAAAACCAAATATAGAGTATTTTCATGTGTTTGGCTCATTGTGTTATCCTACTAATGACCGTGATGATCTTGGAAAAATGAAACCAAAAGCAGACATTGGGGTTTTTATTGGTTATTCGGAAACATCAAGAGGTTTTCGAATCTATAACCATCGCACCAAAATGATTATGGAGACTATTCATGTCAAGTTTGACGAGCTCACAGCTATGGCTTCTGAACACGATTGTTTAGAACCCGAGCTTCAACGATTCAATAATCATAATTCATCAGCAGAAACAATGAATACTCCATCCAAAGAAGATTTGGATCATTTGTTCAGTCCAATGTTTGAAGAATACTTTGAACAGAAGTCTTCTGATACACCTATTTATTCCGTTGCACAACCGACTCAAGTTCATGAAGACTCACCTACCACATCTTTAATCATTGTTGACACGCATGAGGCTCCTCCTGTTATCACTACATCTAATGAATAAACTTCTCTAATCTCTTTACCAGAGTCTGATGAATTCAATCAAGAAGATTCTGCTAATTTTGATGGTAATGCACAATTTGTTCATATAATCCTCTAAGTCATGAGGAGTTTGAGTCATCTACAACGGCTCTAGAACCATCAAATGTGCAGAATTTCCATCAAGTACAACCTTCAACTTACATTTGGACAAAAGATCATCTTCTAGACCAAGTTATTGGTGACCCATCCAAACCTGTAATGACTCGTCAACGGCTACATACAGATTCTGAGGTTTGCATGTAGGCATAAACCGTCAGCACAATTGAACCAAAGAATATCAAAGAAGCTATGGCCGATCACAGTTGGATTGAGTCAATTCAAGATGAGTTGAATAAATTTAAGAGACTTTAAGTTTGGGAACTCGTTCCACGACCAGAAGGAAAGAATGTTATTGCTCTTAAATGGCTTTGGAAGAATAAGTGTGATGCTGAAAATATTGTGGTTTGGAACAAAACTCATCTTGTGGCTAAAGGATATAAACAAGAAGAAGGCATTGCTTTTGAAGAGTCATTTGCTCTGGTTGCTCGTCTTGAGGCTATTCGGATGTTTATTGCTTATGCTGCTCATAAGAATATCACTATCTTTCAAATGGATGTCAAAACGGCTTTTCTCAATGGTCCTTTGAAAGAAGAAGTCTATGTCAGCCAACCTGAAGGGTTTATTGATCCAGAATTTCCAAATCACGTCTACAGGTTGAAAAAAGCTCTATACGGTCTTAAGCAAGCACCTCGTGCATGGTATGACAAATTGTCTTCTTTTCTAATTGAACATGGGTTCACTAAAGGTATCATTGACCCAACTTTGTTTACAAGACGTCATGGGGGAGACATATTACTTATTCAAGTATATGTTGATGACATTATTTTTGTTTCAACAAATCTAGATTTTTCAAAACGTTTTGCAAACTTAATGAAAAATAATTTTGAAATGTCGATGATGGGTGAACTAAAGTTCTTTCTTGGACTTCAAGTTCATCAATCTCCCCGTGGCATATTCATAAGTCAGTCACAATATGCAATAGATTTGTTAAAGAAACATGGTCTAGATGAATGTGTCTCCATGAGCACACCTATGGCAACAAAGAGACTGGATGCTGATTTACAAGGCACTCCTACTTATCAAATGACTTATCGTCGTATGATAGGAGGGCTTATGTACCTAACAGCCAGTCGACCAGATATTGCTTTTGCTACTTTTGTATGTGTCCGTTATCAAGCACGTCCTACGGTCAAACACCTCAAAGAGGTCAAACGGATCTTTCGGTACCTGAGACAGTCCTATAACATGGGCCTATGGTATCCGAAGGATTCCGGATTTGAACTAATTGCCTATTCAGATGCGGACCATGCAGGTTGTAAAGATGATTGTAAAAGCACATCAGGAGGATTGCAATTTTTAGGTGGAAAGCTCGTGAGTTGGAGTTCAAAGAAACAAGATTGTACTGCGATGTCTACTGCTGAAGCTGAATATGTTTCATTGTCTGCATGCTGTGCACAAGTAATTTGGATGCGGACTCAACTGCTTGACTATGGATATAAGTACAATAGAATTCCGATGTACTGTGACTCCAAGAGTGCCATTGCTATTTCATGCAATCCGGTCCAACATTCAAAGACCAAGCACATTGACATCCGGTATCATTTTATTAAGGAACACGTTGAGAGGGGTACTGTGGAAATTTACTTTGTCGGGACAGCATACCAACTTGCGGATCTATTTACTAAGGCGCTTCCAAAAGAACGCTTTGAGTATCTAGTTCATCGCATTGGTATGAGATGTATGACTCCAACTCAGTTGGAAAGTCTGACAAAGTTATCTTCTTGAAAAGATCATACATCAAAAACATGTACATAAATTTTTCAAAAACAAAAGAAAAAATTGGAAAATTTTCAAAAAAAAACAACATAACATAATTTAAAAAGATCACATCCTTTGTTTCATGATTCCAAATTTTTATTAAAACCCTTCAAATTGAAAATACGGAATCATGATCCAAGGGGGAGTTTTTAAAATTCTCATTCACATACATCTTTTTGCAAATAAATGAAAACAATGATCTCTAACTTTGACTAAATTTGAAAAATGTTATATTTTTAAGGGGGGAGTTTTTATTTGCAAAGTAAAAAGTTTTCATTTTCGGACTAAGGATTTTACATGATTTTCATTTAAAGGGGGAGTTTTTTTGAAAAATATTCATTATTAAAGGGGGAGTTTTTGAAAAATACTCATTATTCAAGGGGAGTATGTGAAACTTCAAAAGTAAAATCAATAAAACAGTTACTAAATTGAAAGATGGAGTCAAGGGACTGAAAGTGTTAATTTTTCAAAAAAAATTCGGGGACTATATAAGAGGAAGTCATTTTCAATTTTTATTTTTACTTTTACCGATTGTATTTCCGAGTTTGAGTAGAAAGTCATTTTTCGCTTTCCAAGTTCATTACAACAATTTTGATCTCATTTCTTACTCAAACGTAAGTCGTTAAACAGGGTTTAATTGCTATTAAGTGGTATTGGGTTACCGAGTTCAAACTCGGTAAAGATGATGATTACCGAGTTTGGGATAAATTGAATTTTTGTTGCTTATTACACTATTAGGATGTTAATTAGGCAGCGATTTAGTGAAAAATGTGATAAAGGGTGTTATAGTGATCATAGAATGATTCGGATTGCCTTTTGATTGAAACTCAAATGCACATTACCGAGTTTGTTCATTTACCGAGTTTAATTATTTGCTTAAATGTGATAACCTGTAAATGATTATACACTTAAAAAGCATTGAGTTTGTTGTTTCTTAAAGTTAACTAGAATCAATGTTTTTGAAATTCGGTAAAAAATCAAACAGTCAAACTCGGCATGGTCAATAAGTCAAACTCGATAAGTATAAAAAGTCTAAAATCAGTTTAAGTTTGTTTGTGGATTTGGGGAAATGTGTTGTATAAGTATCATTATTGTTGATTAATGTTTGTGATGATTAATGTTTGAATGTCTGTGGAACAAAAATGATCAGTTTCTCATGTATTGAGAAAACGACAAATAATTTTGGCAAACAAAATGAATTTTCATGAATTCTAAGCTATGGGTCATATATGTCTATTCGTAATTGTTTAAGTAAAGAAAAAGAAGAAAATTTTTAGGGTTTAAGGTATTTTCTAATCCTTGTTTAATTCTAGTCTTTATTTTAATTAATGTAATCTAGCATGATGGATTAGGGTTTTAAACATGTAATTTTCGGCTAAGGTTCGGATTAGGGTTTTATGTTTCTGAAATTTTATGATGTATAGATCATGTTTGATCATTCGTTTGATTGTTGTCATGATTGGGTTAGTCGGTTAGGGTCTATTCGCCCAAATTAATTGTTTAATTCACTGCAGAAAGTTAGGCAGTTTTGTAACGGTCATAACTCAATCATAAATGATCAAATAAACAATTTACAATATACTGGAGATAACCACAGAGAGTCTACTTTCCATAAAAGTTGTCCTCGTGAGTTTTTATGGTCGGGAAGTGGGTCAAAAGGTCGTTACAAAATCAGTGTGTAAAAGAGTGACGAATTTCAGTTTTGGTTTTGATTTTTCTAAAAATACTTAGACATCTAGTTAGAGGCTAAAAATCACATGGAAGTTAGTTTATATATTGTGTGTGACCCCTGAATGTTTTCTAAGTATGTAAGGAGGTCTAAAGTGGTCAGCTGGTGCCATACTTTTAGGGGGTCAGATTCTGGACGAATTCTGGACACTTTGGATTAATGAATTTCTAAAGGGTATTTGTAAAAGGGTAATGGCGTTGAGAGTGCTATGAGAGGTTCATAGGACATATATGTAGCATGGTGAATTTTGGTTTGAATTATAGAAGTGTTTAAGTGGTACGTTTAGGATGTGTAAGTGAGTATAAATTCTGCTCAAAACCAAAAAATTTAAAGTGTAGCATTGAAGTGTAAATGACATATGTAGGCGTTGGAAAAGGGTTAAAATCAAGTATAGAACTATGGTAGATAGCTTAGATATCCATCATAGTTGAGGTTACATCATATTGGGTTGAATACCTAATTGATGGTAGCTTATTGTGTGCTTAATTGTTTAGATTATCCGTGAAGTGTTTGAGAAGCTTTTGTTGGATTCTTTTGGGAAGCTAAGCATCAGGTGAGTTTCATAGTCTCTCTTTTTAATGTTTTAAATTGGGATGGAAATGATGCTAAGTGTTTTGTAAATGTTTTGAATTGTTGTGATTATGTGGTTTGATTGCATGTAGATATTATGTGACTGCATATGGCTTGTTGTTGCACGATATTATGTTGTGTTGTGGATCATTAATAGTGGGGCTGATCATCTCACGGATCATTAATTTAGGATTGATCAACTCAGTGAATTGGTATGGGTTCAGGCCTAAATATAAGCTTCAGCTGGTAGACTTTTAGGTGCGTAAGTGACGTATGTGAGATCGGAGGGGTACGCCTACCCAGTATATGTATGGTTGGTTTGATATGGTGATTTGGTTTGCATGTTAGCATAAGTTCATATGTTGCATAATTGTCCTATATTGTTTTGATAATCATAGTAATTGGTTTGAAAGGTTTATAATGTAAGTCTTAAACCTATGACTCTCACCAACCGTTGTGTTGACGTTTTTAAGCATCCTTTTCAGGTGAGCTTCATGAGAATATTGAGGTTAAGAGAAGCGGCTAGAGCGACTGCTAGGATTGCATTGGAGTTCGCTCTTGAGTTTGTTTGTGTTTATTGTTTGGATTATGTTCTGCATGTCATTTATTGACGAGACCTCTTTCTCATTATTAAAGACACCATTAGGTTTTGGGTATTGTTATGACACTTTGTGTCTTTGCTTTACTTTAGTTTTCATTTTAGTATTCTCTGTATAGACACCATGTGTTGTGATGATATCTATTCTTGTTTACGCCTTGCGTTTCTGCCTTGGCGGGGTGTGACAAATTGGTATCAGAGCTTATGGTTATAGAGAACTAGGTGGTTGAGCCTAGACTATAGCTTAAGGGTCCCTTATATAGATGCATTTAGGGCTTATGTGTAAGTATATACCTATTATGATTATTTTCCCTAAGTTTCATAAAGTACATTATACTATATACTATATATATAAGTTGAGTTTTTCTTTGTTATTTTGAGATCCGTTTCACTGATTTTTCTATGTTTGTGGTCTATTATAGTATGTCTCCCCCTATTCGTAGAAAGTACCATAATTCAGTTGCTTTCGCAACTGGGTGTAAAAGGATTAAGAAAAGCAAGCGGTGTAACCGCAAGTCCACAAGACGAACACTCTTTAAACATGAAGAGGGGATTCAAACGATAATCGAGTGACGCCATAAGAATTAAACAATATAGAGGGATAAGAAGAAGAATTAAATGGCAAAGAGGTTAAAGGAGATTATTTTTGGTTTTTCGAGTTTTATTAAAGAACATATTTTATTAAAGGACAAAATGAGATTGAATAACTTAAACCAATAATTAACTTGCTTCACGGTAGCTCTCTAAAAGAAAAACGCACAAAGGAGCGAAGGAGCGAAGGAGCGGGAAAGCGCGAAGCTATTAAAAACCTTCTCCTTTCGGGTCGTAGTTCCTCGGAACAACCCTCCTTATACCCCTCTTATAGTTTGTAAATCTTTTAAAGGTGAGCCGTACTTCACAAGTGACACAAAGGCAAGTTTTAATCTTTAGTTGTTTTTAAATACTTTAGGAAAAGTATTTATGATTATTTGATAATATATTCACAAAAATCGAGAAAATAAAATATTTTTGTATTTTTATATTTTTATAACAAGAAAATAACTTCACGAGGAAGGATCTTCAAGGCACAACAAACTTCAACTCGATAATCGTTTCACGGCCTCCCCGGCAACGACGCCAAAAATTGATTTGTTAAAATAATACCTTTACTATATATATAAATATGAATATAAATATATATAATAAGAATTATCAAAATCAATAATAATATGATAAGTATTCCGAGAGGCTTTTTAAAAGATTAATGCTTTTAACCAAAGCAAAACCATAAAAAGCTACCCGGGTCGTTTCCCGACGAGGCGTGAATGGAAAATCGAGTGTTGGTTTGGGAATTATGCTTGAATAATCACAAATTTGGGTTTGGGATTCTAAATCTACTAAAAAATGCAAAAACGAATAAGGTAAACCAAAAAACGAAAGCAAACAAGTGATTTAAACATAAAAACGAGAACGGGATCAAAACCCGTTCTTTAAAAAACCAAATTATGAAATTTTAACCCTAAGGATGCAAATTTAATTTTCCTAAATGCTAAATGATAAAAGAAAATTTAAAAAAAAGAATTATATTTTTTTGACTTTTTAATAATTTTTTATGAATTAAAAACAGTTTTAAAAAGAAAAATTAATTAAAAATACTAAATGAAAAGAAAAAATCTAAAAATATATGGAAAGTAGCTTGAAGTGTGCAGATTCTAAGAAAATTAAAATGGCTTAAACCGCTTATTGGGATAAGCTAGAAATAAGCCGAGAATGGTTTATAAGCAAAACTGGCTAAAATGGACTTATATATTAAAACGAAATTGGAAAAATCTGAAAAAATGGAAGAAAATACTTTAAGCATTGATGATTGAAAGAAAAATACTAAGACTTGCTACAAACTCTAAAGATGAAAAAAATTATTAAGTTGCTAACCTCTAAAAATGTCTTATGATGTCTCTACTTGTGTAACCTAATTTATGACTAAACTAGGAGTATTTATACTAACAAGGTTTTGCCCATTCAAGGCTTTTGATGGGCTTTTTAGGCTTTTTCTTTATTAGCCCATTTACATTAATAAACATTAAATAATTAACCAACTAATGAACTAGACTTTTGTCTAGTATCTTCGAGTGGCCGAAGCTTCTTTGTTCGGGTCCATTTATGTGATCCTAACAACTATTTTTGAAACACTCAAATAAGCTTAGAAATAAGCTCTTAAAGTTGACAGAAAGCTTTTTTATACTAACAAGGCTTAAGGCCTAAACTGTTGGGCATATTAAACACAAATAAGCAAAGTAAAAAAAAGAAAAGCTAAGACAGATAATAAGCTATATCTAATAAGCACTTAAGAACAAAACTAAGTTAGCAAAACAAGCTAAACTAAGCTACATTGACAAAAATACTTCAAAGGGCTTAAATACTTAAAAAATTCTAAGTTAAAAGCTAATAAGCTGTAAATAAGCTAACTAAGCTAAAACAAACTTAAAAGCTGCCCTATTAAGCAAGATTAAGCACAATGTAAACAAATTTAATAAGCCCAAAAGCTCTGAAAAGCAAATAAGCTCTTGGGTCCAAACTGCTATCCAAACAGCCCACAATGGCACTTTTGGGCTTAATTTTAAGCCACAAAATGGAACCTTATGGACCTAAGGCTTATAACTATGAAAAGTTTATCCTAAGGGCTAAAATAATCACCAAACTAAAAGGAGTTTGAAAATAAAATGAGCCATGAAAATGGCTTATGAAAAAGCTGGTTTTCACTCAGTGTATGTTGATTGTTAATCTTTCAAATCCACTATTTTTGAAAAATAAGCAATCAAATAAAACCTTATGGGCTTAAGACCTCAAAACAGATCAACTTTGGACCTCAAAGAACTCATATCAACATTCAAAAAGTATTTTGAAATTAAGAATAAGCCAGAAAAGCCAATTGAAAAAGTAGTTTTTCAAAGATTTCAACACTTAACCAACTATGATAGGTTTTGACAAAAACTTATACAACTAATGGACATGTAAACAACTTTAGTCTACTGCATTGTGACTCTAAAACAACACCAAAAACAACACTTGAAGGCTGTTTTCAAAAGCTCAATCAAATAAGCCAATACAATCTGTTTTTAGAACACAGATTCAAACACTTATTATAAAAACTTTAAAAACAAGCTTTAAAACTTAAAAGTTTTTGAAAACAGCTTGAGATGACTTGAATAAGGTTTGTATAAGTTTGCAAATTAACCCAAGATAGTTTTAACCAATTTGACCCACTTTGGTTTCTTGTGCCAAACACCCCTTTAAATATCCATAAGCCATTTTTAAAGTGATTTAAGCCTCAAATTGAAAAGACCAGATGTTCAATAAGCTATATTATCAATATTAGACAGATTTCAACTACAAATAAGCACTAGATTAAGCTAGAACAGATTATGCTACTTTTTAAGCTAAAATGACAGATTTTAAGAAAACTTCAAACAAATGATTTTTAAACTACAACTAAGTAATATAAACTACAAACATCATAACTAAGCATAGATAAGCAAATATAAGCAATAAATAAGCACAATAAGCAGTCAATAAGCAATGCTACAGTAAAAATGCAAGAAAATGGAAAAAATGGAACTTACAAAGCCCTTTGCTCTAAACAAGGGCAATTAAGCTCTTAAGAGCTTTGTCTACAAGCTCTAGCTTATCAAAGATAAGCTAGTGACAGCAATAAGCTCATCCAGGTTTGGCTTATCATCCAAATAGCTTTTTGAGTGATTTTTTGAACTAGTTCTTAAACAACAAAAGAACTAGAAAGTTTTCATTGTTTAAGTTATAAACAACTTATAAGAGTTTTAATAAGAGCTTTTATTAACTTAACCACGACTTGAAAACAATAAGAGCTTAAAACAGATTTTAAAACATAAAATTCCTCAAACTTTCATTAAACTTAAAAAGATTACAATGCTTGGAATTTAAAAGACAATATGTAAAACATTAATAAGTTGAAAAAATTAAACCTGATGCCTCATACAGGCTTACAAGGTCCTATTTATAGATAAACTACAAAGTTTTAGGTCTTCATCTTGTGTATCTTCACTGACAGGGTTCAAGGGTGTGCTTTTTGTGTGATTAGGGTCCCAAAGTCATCATAGTTGTCCATTTTATGTGCTCTCCAAGCCTTTTGATCTAAACCATTCAATCTTTGTCTTTATTCCTTGTCGAATTGGGTTTAAGGGGATTGCCAAGGTGGCATTTAACTTATGTAAAGTGGGGTAGAGGAGGGATGGTGATGTTTTTGTTGTGGGGTAGAAGGAAAGTGATAGGTGAATAGTACCAAAAGGGCTTAGCGGGAAATGTGGGGAAGATATACAGTGTTTTGATATCACAGGGTAAAGGTTTGGGGTAATGGCAGGAATGGTCCCTCATGTAGTATGGTTGTTTTACACCCACAGTCCTTGTGGTGATATAAGGTTAGGGGGTTGGCAAGT
Source organism: Tanacetum coccineum (assembly GCA_026074375.1). NCBI lineage: Eukaryota > Viridiplantae > Streptophyta > Magnoliopsida > Asterales > Asteraceae > Tanacetum > Tanacetum coccineum. Next base: position 8,104 of record BQNB010088275.1, on the reverse strand, counting down.
TAAGCCCCTAAAAGTGTATGTTGTGTTTAAAAATACGGTCCTTGTGATGAAACAGCCGTTTAGTTCATATGTTTTGGGCTGTTAAGTTAAGGGTCTTGGGCTAAGGATTGGGTCGGATATGTAAAAAGGGTTTTAAATGGTTTAATAACCATTTAAGTCTTCATGTAATACATTAATGGGCTGACCCGACCCATTAGATGGGTGCGGGTTAGCCCATTAAGTATTTCTTCGATTTTGGCTCTGTCTCTGACTTTGACTTTGTCAGGGTTGACTTTTTACTTTAACTTTTTGACTTCTCACGCTCTTTCCATTCTGTGCCCGGTTTTGTCTGTTTTGGCTTGATTTTTCGTCCTTTTGTCGGATATCCATTTCTTGCACAATATAAGTAAAGACATACAAATACAATGTATTTTTGGTACGTTTTGGTCATTTAAGTCTGATTTTAATGGAAAATGGTATGTGTAATTAAGTACATACCAAAATCCCCCATACTAAGATATTATCGTGTCCTCACGCAATGCTACAAGTAAACACTTAAGAAAACTAAGAATCTCGATCCCCCTCGACTAATTACCTCGAAAAGTAGCTAAGTGTTCATCGAGGGGAATTAAAGAATTAATAGCTTTGAAAAGCCCCGTTTTGACCATTTTTAAATATTTACACTTACTACCACTAATATTTTTGTAATTTTTTTCTCATTTTTTGTATTTTCCTTTTTAAGCAACTAACTAACATATTAGACTTTCGTTATTTTTATAACTTTTCGGGTCATAGAACAAGACGCATTTCAATCCTAAAATGCCCCCAAAAAGGATAAATTCATCGTCCTCGACTTTTTACTTATTCCAAACCAAGCTTAAAATGAAATCACCGCTAAATACAAGTAAAAATGCTAACATTACTCATATTTGTAACTTGTGAAACTTTTCACTCCTGACAATTATTATATCTTAGGCGAATGTGCCATTTCTAATTTCAACCATGGATCAACGTTTTGCAAAATTTATATGCTTCACGTTCCACCCGAGAATAATGAGTTTGAAGGCGAGATCATCCCATGTAGCGACTTTCGTCTCGGCACATCCCACCCTTACGGCTAAGTGATCAGGCTTTTGACACCCCACAGAGACTAGTATCAGGACTCACGGACCTTCGGTTTCAAAAACTCTTAGGTTTCCCGTTTATACATAGCTTATTCAGAAAAACCACAACTTAAAATGAAATAGTCTTAGTTCAAAAGCATATTTAAATTTAAGAAAAATGGATTTTCCCTGTATTTATTAAATCACATATATTACACTTAACATAACCATGATGCAATCGAAACCCTCGACCTTTTAGAAGGCTGCAACATCGGTTGTAAGCCGACAAGATGCAACAAACTTTTATCGGTCTCGGATTATTATTCTTATTATGGGCATTCTTTTGAAGGCTGCAACATCGGTTGTGAGCCAACAAGATGCAGCAAACTTTTATCAGCCCACAGTTTATATTATTACCTTATTCATTATTTTTTTCCATTTTTTTAGCACTTTATATTACCATGATATAGAGAAAATTCCTTTTTAGAAAATTGAAGTATAAATTTGAACTAAAATTATTGGTATCCTCCATACTTCAAAATATGTTGATTTAAGTTTAATTTTCAAAGATAGCACGTATTATTAGTCCGGTTAGGAGCTTATGAGGGAAAAAAAGAACAAATTACACGCATGGGCTCTTAAGATTTCCAAATAATCCTTATTTAGTGTAACACCCCCATTTTGACAAATATAGCAGTAAAAGCTAATCTGGGGTATTACTTCATGGATACAGCAATCATAATCATAGAAAATGACTTAAAAGAGACATTGTTTAAAAGATACGTTATCATTCATTTAAAATCAGAGTTTTACAACGGCATGTCCCAAAATCTAGTTACATACAATGTGAATGATAACAAGTTTTAGTCATCTTCATGTCCATGCCACTCCGTGCCATAAGTTGCTCAATTACCTGAGATAAACATGCTAAAAAGTTGTGACAACCGTGACTTGGGCAGGTTAGTCAAACCGTTAGTATTGACTTATGTGCCTGTTGCAATGTATAGTTTATGAGATTTTATGTGTTTATGTGTGTTTATATATGTTTATGTGGGATTGGTAATCAATCTATTGAGTGTGATCATCTCAATGAGATTGGATTGATGGTGAAATTGGTTGAGTTCATTTCGTTCACTTCTGAGTGACAAGGAAATGATTTATGAGATTTGAATTAGGTTTATAAATTAGGGTTCTTAAGTTTCTGAAAGATTATAATAATTGGTTTATCATTAGCTTAATTGGTTACAAGATTTGATCATGCGTTAGGGTCTAGATCGCCCGAATTAGTTGTCTAATTCACTGCAGAATTTTAGGCAGTTTTGTAACAAGCATAACTTAATCATAAAAGATCAAATAAATAAATTACAACATACTGGAGATAACCTCAGAGAGTCTAATTTCCAGAAATGTTGGCCTAGTGAGTTTTTATGGTCGGGAAGTGGGTCAAAAGGTCGTTACAAAATCGGTGTGTAAAACAATAACGAATTTCAGTTTTGGTTTTGATTTTTCTAAAAATACTTAGACATCTGGTTAGAGGCTCTAATTCAATTGGTAGTTATTTCATATATTGTGTGTGACCCTTGAATTTTTTCTAAAGCTATAATGAGGTCTAAATTGGTTATCTAACGTCATACTGTTAGAAGGTCAGATTCTGGATGAATTTTGGACACTTTGGAATAATGAATTTCTAAGGAGTATTTGTAAAAAGGTAATGGTTTTGGGAGAGCTATGAGAGGTTCATAAGTCATATAAGTATCATAATGAATTTTGGTTTGAATTATAGGAGTGTTTAAGTGGTGTGTTTAAGACGTGTAAGTGAGTATAAAATTCTGCTCAAAACCAGAAAATATAAAGTGTAGCATTGAAGTATAAATGACATATGTAGGAGTTGGAAAAGGTTTAAATCAAGTATAGAGCTATGGTAGATAGCTTAGATATCCATCATAGTTGAGGTTACATCATATTGGGTTAAATGCCTAATTGATGATAGCTTATTGTGTGCTTAATTATTTAGATTGTCCGTGAAGTGTTATGAAGCTTTTGTTGGATTATTTTGGGAAGCAAAGCATCAGGTGAGTTTCATAGCCCATTTTTCTTTTGTTTTCTTGGGGTGAAAATGATCCTATAAGTTTAAATGTTTTAGTTGCTGTGATTAGGTATTTGTATGTTATGTGGTATGCTCCATGGCTTTGTGATCAATTGGAGTCGTTTATGTGGAATGCTTCATGGCTTGGTGATCAATTGGAGTTATTATTATTATTGTTGTTGTTGTGAAGTATGTTAGTTCAGTTGAGAGTGGTGCTTACCACAAATAAATCAAACTGAAGGGTTAAAATAATACCTACTGACTTTGTGTTCTGATCAGAGGGTAGTGAGCTACCCATGACCTTATTGTGAGTATGGAATGATAGACCAGTGGACTGTGGTGTCGTGTGTGTTGTTTTGGATTGTTTTACTAATCGCAGCAATTGTTTTGTAAGATTTTGTTATGTGTCTTAACCCTATGACTCTCACCAACCATTGTGTTGACGTTTTTAAGCATTTAGGTGAGCTTCGTGAGAATATTGAGGTTAAGAGAAGTGGCTAGAGTGACCGCTAGGATTGCATTGGAGTTCGCTCTTGAGTTTGTTTATGTTTATCGCCTGGATTTTGGTTGAATGTTATTTGATTTTATTAGGTTCATGAAATATTATTCTTGTATTGGTGAAACCTTTTTTCATTAATACAAGATTTCGTTTATTTGGTTTTTGATATTGTCATGACACATTGTGTCTTTATGACTTAGTTATGAATTTTAGTGTTTCTCTATTGTTGACATCATTGTGTTGTGATGATATTCATGATGTTACGCCTCGTGTTTCCGCCTTGGCGGGGTGTGACAGATTGGTATCAGAGCTGATGGTTATAGAGAACTAGGTGGTTGACCCTAGACTATAGCTTAAGGGTCCCTCATATAGAGGCATTTAGGGCTTATGTGTAAGTATATACTTATTATGCTTATTTTTCCAAAGTTTCATAAAGTACATCATACTATATACTATATATATAAGTTGAGTTTTTCTTTGTTATTTTGAGATCCGTATCCTGATATAGTCTATGTTTTGTGGTCTATTATAGTATGTCTCCCCCTATTCGTAGAAAGTA